>CABHPQ010174452.1:0-67583 GCA_902168405.1 Peromyscus aztecus
TAGACCAAGCTGGCCTCAAACTCACAGAGATCCACCTGCCTCTGCCTCCTGAGTGCTGGGATTAAAGGCATGCGCCACCACCGCCCAGCAATAAAATCCTTTCTTGAGCTCACATTGTAACTCTTGCCCCACTTTCTTACTGGGAATCGAACTTAGGGCCTCATGCTTGCCAGACAAGCAATCTACCTCTGGGCTATATTCCAAGTTCTCCCTGCTCATCTTTGTAGCACACTCCTCAACAGCTCTGTCTACACTAACTGGCTGACCCCACGGCCTCTCCTCCCCTTCCTACTTGTACCCAGTCAGGCTTTAACTGCCCACTCCCAACAAAACCATCACCACTCCTGTGGTGCCCGGTGTGACAGGAAACTCTCCGTCCTCTCCAGGCTTACCTTCTTGATGCTTCCTTCTCTGGGTCCCCAGGATTCTGTTCTTTCTCAAACTCTAACTGGTTGCTTCTCTATTTCAGCCTCTAAAAGTCAGAGTGCCCCAGGATGAGTTGTGGACCTCGCCTCTGTCTAAACTATAGCCCTAGTTGATCGCAAACTCCCTCGGCTGTGAATTCTACTTGTTAGTAAGTCCCAACGTCAAATCACTGGTCTCCAACTCCCTAGACTCTGGGAGATCTCTGCAGGGATGTCAAGGCGCCTCAAACTCAATAGCTTCAAAGATGGACTTCTGTGCCTGCCCCACCTCCCGTCCCCATCGACACACAAAGCATCCAATCGGTAGCCTTCGTAGTTACTGTCGTCTTCTCCCGACTCTCCCTCAGAACTGGCCTTAGTCATGTTGATGCCTGTCATACCCTCACATCCCAACCCCACTGACCCAATTTTCAGACTGTATCTAGACTTAGATCTCATCTTCCCACTTCCAGGATGGCTGCAACAGCCTCCTGACTGGTAGTGTGCCTTAACCCTTGTTCTAATACAGGCTCTTCTCAACACAGCAGCCAGAACAAATCTGTCCAAATAAAAGCCAGATGGTGTCACCTCTCTGCTCAAAACCTGATGACTTCCCAGATACCTCAAAATAAGATCCCAACATCCAAGCAGGTATGGCGGCATATGGGAGGCTGAGGCAGGAGGATCACAGTTTGAAGGCAGCCTCATTGCTTCCCTCCAAAACAAAACTAATGGACCGTAACTTACAGTCACAATGGCCTGAAGCATCCTATATTCTTTGGCCCTGTCTGCCTCTTGGGCCCCCATCCTATAGTCTCCGCCCTCCTCTCCCTCCGCTCTGGTCCCTTGTGTCCCAAACACACCATGCACACTGCCTCATGAACTGCGCTCACCGTTTCTTCAGCTGGGAGCCCCAGGATTTACCCTTCAGCATGTCCAGGCCCAGCTCCACGTCACCTCATTCGTCAGGCCTTCGTTATCCACTTTATATGAACACACACACACACACACACACACACACAGGCACGCACGCACACGCATGCACGCACACACCAGCAAACTCACCTCCTCCACCTTATCACTGCCTGTTTGCTAATCCAGTGTTAAGGGTTAAGGTTGTCCCCTGGCTCCCCCTAGACCAGAGACCCATTTAAGGGAGGGACTTGGATCCCGCTCACTCCTTTGTCAATACCCGAGTGAAATGAGAGCTCGATAAATATTTGTCAAGTAAACAGTATTTATTTGAATCTCCTTTTAAAGTATCTGCCATCTGTGAGGAAACCTCAGAGCCCACCTCTGCTCCAGCTGTCCACAGCGAAGTGGCTCATGCCAGGCTTTGATTGGTCCCATGGATGCCGTGAAACACTCTGAACACACAGTGTTCCTGGCATCTACCTTTCCTCCACCCTCAAGTCCCTCAGGACCACCAAGATGAGGTTATTTCTGCCCTCTCGTTCCTTGCCTAGGGAAGGCATGTTCTGATGCCAGCTGCTGCCTCGTTGCCTCCCTCCAAAACAAAACTAACGGACCATAACCCCCAGTCACCATCCATCAAGCTGAGAGAGGGCAGCGGCTGCGACATCAGATCTCAGCTCTTCTATGTACTTACTGTGTGATTTTAACTAGGTTTTTAAGTTGCTCTGATCTAAGGTGTCCATGCGTGCGTGCGTGCTTGCGTGCGTGCGTGTGTGTGTGTGTGTGTGTGTGTGTGTGTGTGTGTGTGTGTGTGCGCGCGCGCGCGCGTGCGTGCGTGTGTTGAATGTATTCCTATATGTGTGCACATGTGTATGTAAGTATGTATGTACCTGTGTTTTCATGCATGTGGAGGCTAGTTGTCAGTGTTGGGTGTCTTCCTTGGTTGTACCCCACCTTGTTTCTTTGAGGTAAGGTCTCTCACTGAACCTGGACTTCACCAATTGGCTAGACTGGCTGGCCAGCCATTTCCAGAGATCTGCCTGTCTACAGCTCCCTCTATTCCTCAGTGCTGAGGTTACAAATGTGCACTCTTGTGCCAGATCTTATGTGGGTGCTAAGGATGTGCACCCTTGCTTAAATGCAGGCACTTTACCAACTGATCCATTTCATCAGCTCCTAAAGTGTGTTCCAATTGTTAACGGATTACAAAAGTGAAATTCTCTGACAGGCTCATCATGAAGAATGGGCAGTGCTTGGCAGAGTTTACTAAACATTGCATATTGGTGAAATTATTAAGGCCACTCCACGTAGTTAAAAGGGAGGTTTATTTAGTGGCGTAATTTACAAATGAAGGGATAGGTAGGTTGCAGGGTCGGGGGAAGACGTAGCACAGTCCGGCAGTCTACCTCCAGCATGCAGAGTCCGGGAACTAAGAGAAGGCGGCACATCCGGATCTCGGGTCTTCAGGGCCCTCTCTTGGCCCCGCCTTGTAGGCGTGACAGTTACTGAAGCCTCAGGGGGGTTGGAACTTCCAGACCAAAGCTGGAATGGCTACCCACTACATCTGCATTCCTTTTTCCTCCTATCAGAAGATGACCCTAGTATCACTCTGAAATGACCTTTAACCTGACAGTTGGTCATGGTCCCAGAGGTGTGTGGTCAAGAATGAACACAGATAAGTCCCTTGGGTTGTTTAGAGCTGTTTAGGCCCCTCCACCTTCCTCTCCCACCGAGAGTCAGGCTGCCCTGACACACACGCACACACACACCACACACACACACACACACACACACACACACACACACACACAATCTTCCATTTACAGCACTCCTTTTCCATCCTGCAAGGGTGGTGAACTGAATTCAGGAAAATGACAAGTTGTTACAAATATACTGCATGTTGTAAAATAAAAGAATGCCCTTGTTGAAAAGCCAAATGACTTAACTTCAAATGATAGGTGTAGGGTGTCACAAGGCAGAATGCTCATGTTACGCTTTGATCAAAGATTTTAAATATGCATGTGCTTCTGTAGCATCTTTATGTGTGGATGCTGGCAGGGATCTTTAAGTGGATTGCTGTCTACAGTAATTCTCCATTACTCGGTGCTCTATTGATTGGGGTTCATCTCTAACGGTTCAGACTTGGAGAATGCTCAGGCCAGGTCTCCACTGAGGAGAGTGGCAGGGAGAGCTAGGAATTATCTAACAAATTCCAGTAATTATTCGATGCTTGACGAATGCCAGTGTTTCCTGGAATTTTCAGTCCAGCAGCATCCCCATGAACTTTCCAGGACACATGTGGGGTCAGAGGGTAGGGGAAGGGAAGTCCAGTGAAGCTGTTTGTCTGTCTACCTCTCCTCCAACACATTCTTGTAAATACATGCAATTCCCATGAATTCCACCACCTTTCCTGTCTAAGGTGATGATGATGATGATGATGATGATGATGATGATGATAATAATAATAATAAATCTAGTAGAAACAAACTGGCTAAATCTCCAGGCGCCCTGGAAAGCTCAGTTTGAATCTTCCTTCCTGCTGCTCTCCAAACAGGATGGCTAAGGTCCTGGGCCTCTGAATAAACTGGGAGGTAAGAGGCCGGTGCTGAAGCTAGCTTCCCTTGGCCCCTGACAGCTTCTCACCTTCAGCAAAGGCAGGAAAGACCAGTGACGGATCCGCTTCTCCCAGAGCGATGGTGGCTCTGGCTGTGCCCAGGCTGCTGCAGACCTGCTGTGGATGAGGTCGACTGCAGAACTGAGTCCAACAGGAATGGAACAGCCTCTCCCAGGAAAGTTGCCTTCTTTACCTTCAATTTCAATAAAACTTGTCAAAATAAGGGGCTTCCAGAATGTGCGGTGTTCTGATAATGAGGGCAGAGAACGTCCGTGCATCTTAAAAGTGACGCTGGACCCTTCGGAGTTTTGTTTTGTTACCTTTTGGCTTAGTATATAAAGAAGTGTGGAATTCTTTATTATCCTTCCTTCTTACTCATCCCTCCCAGCACCGTCCCTCACCCCACCCCTTTCTGGTCCCCTGCACCCCCCACCATTGCTTTCCGGATCTATTTCAACGACACATGGTGGTGTTTTGAATGAGAATTGCCCCCATAGGCACAGCCGGTTTGATGCTGGTGCCCAGGTGGTGGCGCTGTTTGAGGAGGTTCAGGAAGTGCAGCCTTGCCGTAGGAAGTGTGTCCCTGGGAGTGGGAGTGGGGTCTGGGAGATCAAAGGCTCTCCCTGCTTCCAGCCGCGCTCTCTCTGCTCTGTCCTCGCAGGTCAAGATGTGTGACCTCAGCATCCCGTGCCTGTCACCATTCCTGCTGCTTGTTGCTGCCGCATTCCCACCACAGACTCAGCCCTCTGGAACCATGCGCCGGACAAACGCTTCCTTCTGTAAGCTGCCTTGGTCATGGTGTTTCGTCATAGGGGGAAAAAAAGTATACACATTCATTCTCCAGCTTCTAGCTATTTTTGAGGACAAAGCCTGTCTCCCACTTTCAGGGGGATTTCTCTTTGCACGTTACCGTAACAAACGTTCTTGATATCTTCATTCATATCACATTATGACAATGCTCATAAAATTCTTGAGATTTCTTTTTCCTCTCTGGGCTGTTGACTTACGTCTTCTTAAACGAGCAAAGCAGGATGGACCTGCAGTTTGCTTTCCGGTAGCTACAGGGCAGGAACCAGCAGTTAAGTGTTCTTTATTGAACTCAGGTTTCCGGCAGGTGCAGCTCAGAGGCCCTGGGGCCATCTCCTCAGCACGCTCACAGAGGCCCTGGCATAGGAGAAGGTATGGAGCACATGACGTCATCCTCTGTAGCACAATGGCCCACTGCCAGTCATCAAGCTAAGTCTCCCTCAGAGACGTTACAGACTTGGTAAGGCTCACTCAGGTTCTCATCCAAATTACCAAGTGTATTTCCCTGGGTATCCATGAAATGCCCGAGCTTGCCACTCTGTGGATCAACCCTGTGCCAGAATGTGAGGTAAGGCAGTGATTATGGGAGACATCACTACAACCCTCACACTGTGTGCTCTGCGGTAACAGGAGCCCTAGACTTGTTAGAAGGCCAGGGTTTGAATCTACTCCCCCTGTTTACTTTTTGAAGCCTTAGTTTACTGTCACCAAAAATAAAAAGGCCCCTACCTACCTAGCTGCTTCACAGGATTCAGGAAATGTTTTTGGTGTGCTCTGAAAATCATAGAACACTATAGAAAAAAAAAATAAATGCTCTATTTTATACTCAAAATAATTGAAAGCAAGGACCTGAACGGATGCATGCTCAGAGCATCCTTGTCACAGGAACACAGTCACCAGACCCCAAAGGTTAAGACAACTTCAGGGTCCATCAGCAGGATAAGTGAAGGGTAGCATGCACATAGCATGGAATGTTGTCCAGTTCTCAAAAAGAACAGAATTCAATAAACTTGGAAAACATTCAGCTGATGGATATACCAGACACAAAAGCGTAAGTACTCTGTGATTTCACTTAGAGTCAGTACCTAGACTCATCCAGTTCCAGAGACAGGGGAAGAATGGGAAGTTACTGGTCGAATGGTAGATGCTATGGGGAGACAGAGAGAGCTTGTGGGTGCACAAAGCTTCCGTTCACACTGTTGAAAAAGTCTCTTCATATATAGTAGCACACACTTGAAATCACAATACTCATGGTCAGCCTGGGGTATGTAGAGAGTTCCAGACTAGCCTAGGCTACATAATAAGACTGTATCTAAAGAAATAATGAAAAATATGGATAATGATGCTGATTACACACAATGTGGATATACATAATGCCACTAAACTATGCATTAAAAATTATGTGGAAGCCAGATGTGGTGGCATACACCTTTAATCCCAGCACTCGGGAGGCAGAGGCAAGTAGATCTCTGAGTTTGAGGCCAGCCTGGTCTACAGAGTAAGTTCCAGGACAGCCAAGGATAAACAGAGAAAGCCTGTTTCAGGTGGGGTTGTGGGGATAATGGAAAGCCAGTGCCCAAATCACCCCAAGTCAGTGCCATCTCCTGCAAGCTTTCTGTTGGCAATTATTCCTGGGATGTGTCAGGCCAGCCTGAAGGCTGTCAGGGAATGCTCATTGAAGACAAGGAAAACAAAGAGAGCGTGTTCTTCCCTCACGGGACTTGGAATCTGGAAACCTGTCCTATGTCTACTGCTCACATCACTGGGGAATGCACCTTTGAGTGTGTGTCTTCAGGAGGCCCAGAGTCAGCCCCAGCAGCTTCCACTCCCCTGGTCTGAGCAGGTCCCTTGGTCCATCTTTCCACTACGGCCAATATTATTCCTCCTTTCTGATCCAAACCCTCTGTCTTTAGATTTATTGTCAGGGTGCTCAAGCTGGTGGTATTTGAGTATGTGGGCTGGGGAATTCCTTCAAATGACTCTTGGATCCATTTTCCATTGAAGGTTGGATTCTTAAAGAAGAGTATCCCTCCTCATCAAGTTTTAAGGGGCAGACACTTCCTGAAGGCCCCCAAAAAACTTGCAACTGCTGCCCCCCATCATTTCCAGTTTCTCAGCACTCATGCAGCTAGGGAAAAGCTGCATGCTCTCTCTTCCGGGCCATTGAGCAGCCAGTACAAAGCAGAGCCATCCTTCCCAGTGACTGATGCAGAGATGATGTGTACAAAGCCTGGCCTCTTCTTTCTCCTTCCGCCCTACATGCCAGTAATTGCCCCAGCATCCATGACAAATCTCAGGGAAATCCCAGGCTGAAAGCTCAAAATGGACTTTGGATATTTCTCTTCCTGGCAGGCTCTTGTGGAATGAAGGATCGCTAACAGTGAAGATGTCTCCATGGAAATCCACCTGGCAGGGGTCAGGCATGAAGACCTAGGGTCAATTTTACCTTAAGCAGATCTGCTCTGCGAATAAACAGAAAGAACCATGGTTTTGAACCTGCTTGGCTTCTTAATCCTCTGTAAACACACACATCACTTCTTGCAAATTCTTGGCCTATACTGGAATTCACCGGAAGAAATCAATTTATGGAGGCAGCAGTTTCTTTTCTTGCATGTCTTCTACTAAGGAAGCACGTTGTATAACTAGCAAGATTGATGGTAGTAATATTAAGTCCCTGGTAATCCAAATTAATTCCGTCAAGACCTGGAAAGGCAAAGCCATGGGACTCGGGAGGCCGTCAGTGTGCTTGCTCTGAGGAACCTTCAATGTGAAGCATGTGGTCTTGGGAGATGATCCAGCCTGTGGCCAAATCCCAGCCCTTCTGTCATGCCATCCTGAGTCTGAGTTGGCCATTTCCTAAATCATAAAATGGCATAATAAGGTTTGATGGGGGAATTAAATGAGGGAAAATGTATCAAAGCTGTGGCAGGGTACTCAGCGTGTGAGAAGCTTAATCAACACTGAGTTCCATCTCTCCTTCTTACATCCACAAGATCAGCAGAGCTGGCTATCCAGAGTTCTATCAAGTCACTCCCACCTCAACGCTGTGTCCCCAGATGCTTCCGCAAATCCACACCTTTCATAAGTGACTTCACAGGCTGCTCTTTTTGGCGTAAGCTAAAATCACGCAGGCAGGTGACCATCTAAGAAATAAACTCCCCATTTCCATGGTCTCTCTCTATATCACAGGGTCAAGGAGGATTCAGCAGCAAATCCACTGCCACTGGGAGCAGAGCTGTGCTTGGGTCATCCCACAGACTAGTGGCACAGGAAGGGTGGCGTGGCAGGAATTTCGGGGGGAGGAGGTTACTCTCTTCTCCTTGCCCTCCAGCAGGATGGCCCACCCCGTTTTAACAGCACAGAATGAGGACTTTGGGGGTGTGAAGGGCGGCCCAGTTCCAGCAGACAGGCTTCTTCAAGAGGGAACGACTCAGGATGTCCTTTCCCTTCTCCCATCCTTCTCCACACCCTGGAAGATTACCGACCACCCAAGTGCCAACTCTTTGCCTTTTAAGCTGCCCTCCCGTTTGAAACCCCCATCACGACAGCAGTAGAAAGAGAGGTAGCCAGGATTCCAATTCGCAGGTGTTAAAGATGCAGCGAGTCATTTGAGCCCCCTCAGGCCGGTGGTGGATTCACTCCATCTGCACTTGCAATTCAGCTGAGACCGGGGTTTTCTAACGCACCGTTTCCCCAAAATGTCTTTCTCCTTGTTTTATACTAAAGAAGAAGAAGAAAGAAAAAAAAAAAGAACTGTTTCCATCACATTATTAGGACCAAAAATAGCTCTTTTAATCTCTAGCCCATATCATGCCACATTACAAATACATTTTGTTCACCAACCTTAAAGGTTGTTGTGTTTCTCCTTGCTTTATCTGCTTTCATTATACAAGATTTCCACTTATTCTGTATTTTGTTCTCATTAGAACACTGCATGTCACATGTTTTCACCAGAGACATTCATCAGCAAGGTCAAAGGGTGAATATCGTGATCTATTACGCTTAGAGGAATCTAATGAAAAGCCACATAATTATCCAATTTAAAGAGAAGCATGTAAAAAAAGAAGAGGAGCGCTTGCCGTCATTTAAATTGTTTTGTTTCCCTGAAGCAAAATTCAGCACCTGATTGACAGGACCTAATGATGATTCTTATTGATATGGTGATGTTAATTGTGGGGAGATATTTAATAAGCCCCGCATTCGGGAGGGAAGCGTGTGCTTTTAACCTGCACCTGAACCTGCTTCTCGCCGCAGCGCGGGGATGAGGTGCAGATTCAGATAAGTGAGCACAAGTGGGTTTTCAGTCTTGTGTGGCAGAATGGAAATTGGAATCTTCAGAATCTATTAGGAGAACAATTCCACAGTTGCTCACACTTTTATAAATGATACTGTATATTACAGAAAGACACGAAGGCAGAGGGTATTGATGTGACTTTGCCGAGAAGCTCCTGGATGAGGGTGACAGTATGGTGGTGTTTTCAGCCAAACACACAACACACACACACACACACACACACACACACACACACACACGAGCAAGGGAGGGAGGGAGGGAGGGAATGAAATGTGGTCTGCATTCATTGTCAAACAAAACGCAGAGATGAAATCTATATCCTGAATCAGTTTTCACCCATTCCTGAGTAAGTCTGACTTTGTCAAAAAAAAAAAAAAAAAGCCAACTTTCTTATACCATGAACAAAACAACTTGAGGCTTTTATTGGGTCTAAAATCCAAAAGAAAATGGTTCTGTTTACCATTAGCTCTCAGGGCTGCAGAGAGAAGCTCTTGGAGCTGTAGCAAGGCCTCAGTCAATGCTGACTTTCTCAGAGGCCACCAGATCTGATTATGCATGATTGTAAGCTGCAACCTTCCATTGCTGAGAGACATGTGTTCTCATGTCTTCATTGCATGCTGACAAAGTCTTAAGTCCTGGGCCTTTGGGGTAGGGGGAGGGTGCATATGTATGTGCATGTTTGTGTGTGTGTGCATGTTGGTAGGTGGGTGCATGACCACGTGTACAAACATATGTGGAGGTTAGTGGTCAACACTGGATGCCTTCCTCAATTGCTCTCCACTTTATTTTTTAAAACAAGGTCCCTTACTGACCCTGGAGCTCACCAGTTTGGCTACCCTGGCTGACCAGCGAGCCCAAGGGATCCTCCTGTCTCTGGCTGCCCAGTTCTGGGACTGTAGGCACCTGTACCATGCTTGACTTTTTTGTGGGTGCAGGGGATCCAAAGGCAGGTCCACTTGTTTGTGTGGCAAGCATTTTACCAGCTCAGCCACCTCCCCCACTCCAAATATTGGCCTTTGAAACTGCATCTGCTGTTTCCTTGATTGAGATAGTCCTTTGCGTAACCCACGTAGAACCATCTTTGGACAAATAATACAAAGTAAAAAATGAAACTACTCTAAAGATGAACAGAATACCAAAAGCAACCAGCCTTAAATCTGAGGGAGACTGTGTTATAAAACTGAGTTCCAGTTCATTTTTCACATTGGTTTTGGTTTTGAAACAGGATTCCACTATGTAGACTAGGTTAGCCTCAAGTTTATAGTTCTCCTGACTCAGCCTCCCAGTGCAGTTACCAGGACAGCCTACCAGAATGGGATAGCTTAAGTTGTTTTTTGAACTCCAAGTTAATTCTCCATTTTTTCCAAGTAAAAAATACTGAGATATGGAAAGCATTACCTTGTGGTGTCCTGGTCAATGGAGTCATTCTTGCCAAAATAGACTCAAAATAATCAAGTCAGAGAAAATAATAAGAGTTAGTGTCACAGAAAAGAAGAATAACATCTAATTATCAAAATTTTGCAAATACTTATGACAATCCAATAAGATTCTCCTTGAGCTGAGGATCCAGAGTCTGGTGCATTGTGGGTACCAGGAAATGGGCAAAGGTCAAGAAATTCATTTTTGCCTCCTGAACTATTTTATTTTTGCTTTTAGTATACACATGCATACAGACATACTAAGGTATGACCGTTCCAGATATAAATTTGTTGACTTTTAGCCAAGCACTTACCTTAACTGAAAATAAAATTAAGCTAATTGGAGACGGCCAAATTGATGGCAGGTTATAATACCCATGGCAGCTCAAACTGCTGCCGTGATTTCCAACTTCCTAGGCCAAAGCATTACATCATGCACAGGAGATTATAATTTCTCTGAAGAACACTTCTGGGTATCTCGCTACTCGAAAAGCGATATGCCAGCAAATTGAAAAGAGTTCAGAGAAAAGCAATAAAAATAATTAAGGAGGCCTTCAGACTGACTGATGGAAAGAGAGGAAAAGAATTAAGTGTGGACTGCCTGGCCCGGTGATGACCTGCATGGTTAGAGGAAGGAGACAGAGTATCTGGAGGGATGAGATTCCCGTCTGAAGCAGGCATCAGCCCCCACAGAATAACAACGCAGTCATAGACACAACGAACCTGTGGTTGCCTCAGGCCGAAAGCCGGAGCCATGCTTGCCCTGGACAGCTGCCAGGAGCCACTCTGCATTTGTGCATCTCTGTTGGTATGGGGTTAGAGCCGGCACAGCAGCTGGAGTGTCGCCAAGTGTCCTGTTCCCATTTTGGTGCTATCTAACCATACATTCATCTTACGCCAGACACCTGGGTCCTTGAAATGGCCTGCAACACAAAAAAGGAAAGGTAAGAACCGAGTAACACCGTGGTTCATGGCCAAGTCTAACAAGAGAGTGGAAATATGACAGCATCCTCTACCCGCATGGTTGAATGAAACTGCGGACAGGAAGCCCTCCTCGCAGTGCCAGGCATACAGAAAGCCCAAAGGCAGGGAAAACTCCAAGGTTCAACAATGCTGTAACCCTCCTGAAGGAGATTTCAGGCCCTAGGACCTTCCACAAATCCCATAGCCTGTCAGACTAAGCCAAAAACTGCTATGCCCACAAACTCACCAGTTTTCTTTATAGCCCCTATAGACTGAGGACCAAATGTTCAAGCTTGTCCAGGGCAGTCTGATTTTACGTCAGCCAACACAAGGTAACCACTGTCAGCACCCGCTTTCTTTCATCTGGGCCACAGTTAGGATAATGAGTCAAGCCGGCCCCTCCAGTTATGTGCATCCCAACATTTTATTTTCTAAATCTTTCCCGTCCTGTACCACCTCTTAATGTCTTAATGATGACTTTTCAAGTCTGTTGATGTTACTGTGAAGGAAACAAATTTTAACACCTGACCTTCTTTGGGTCATAGGTTAAAGGTTTCCCTCTGTTTTCCCACCGCAGGGTCTGATGCTCATCGGAGCTGAAGATCATCTATATTTTGATAGGCTCTGGCTCATGAGCCAGACTGTTAGTCTGCCCTGGCTGATAAGCATCCTCTAACCCCATTTTCATTGTGGTTGATTTTTTTTTAAACAATACCAATCTATATGGCCTTGTTTTATTTTATTTTTATGTGTACGGATGTTTTGCTTGCATGCATTTCTGTGTACCATGTGCATGCAGTGTGCTCACAGAGGCCAGAAGAGGGCACTGGATCTCCCTGGAACTGGAGTTACAGAGGTTTGTGAGTCGCCATGTGGGTGCTGAGATACTGACTCCGTTGTTTGGTTGCTGTTGTTGTTGTTGCTGTTGTTGTTGTTGTTTTCCTTGACTTACTGCGCTGGCCAAGACCACTGTTCAATGCTGGGGTGCTTGAAGAAGAACAACCGAAACTACCTTGAGCTGTTTAAGGCAAATGAAATCATCCCTCTTTTACGCCAGTTGTGAAAATCCATGATACAAAATATAGTTGCTTCTGTCACACTCCATTACAGTGGAATAGAGGGACCGCGGAAAAGAAAGGAAAACTCGGGTCATGGACACCTACTCCAGGAACAGTCTCACAGAACCAACCCAACCAAACAGCCTACCTTATCTTTTTATTGTTGTCGTTATTGTTGCTTTGAGTAATTGTTTTCAGGATTGCACTACATAGTCAGGCTGGCTTTGAACTCATGACTCTCCTGCTTCAGCTGGGACTACTGACAAGTGTCACTCTACTCATTGGAGCCAGCCTTAGCCACTGACTTTAAAAACCTGCCCACTTTGACCTTAAGACTGAATTGCCTGTAGTAACCGCCTCCATTCACCAGACACAGACCTCTCAGGCAATCAAAGCACCAATGGTACCAGCTGTTCCCCTCGGTTCTCTGACACGGCCTGTGTATGTGTGTCCCAGACTGCAATTCATTCCCAAATAAAATCCCTGCCTTGCAGATTCACCTTTTGTTTTACTTTGACACACTGGAGTCAGGAGAGCTGGATTTAAGCATGAACCCCATCCTTTACTGCCAACATGAACTCACGCAGGTCAGTCTCCTGACCCCCACTTTCCTCATCTCTGGGGTAACAATAGATATATAGTCACACCAACCGTACACTCTCTCTCTACGTCTTCCATTAAATCTGCATGGTTTACTTTCTTGCCATATCACTCTAGCCAAGAGCTCCTGAAGAGCGTGGTGTGAAACAGGAAGACTGGACATGCTCTGCTATATTTGAACTCTTATGGGGTGACGGTTAAGATATTTGAGCTGAACATGCGCCACCTGCCCTTTTCCCACAGACGTTTCCTCGGGCTGAAGGATCGCCCTGTTAGTTTTTCTCTGTTCAGACCAAACACATTTGCCACATGTTTCCTCTGCGCACTAAGATGGCCACATTTTTGTCCCGGCTGTGATCAAATACCCTGGTAAAAGCAGCTTGGGGAAGAAAGGGTTTCTTCTGCTCCAGAGCACTGCCCAACGCGGCAGAGCGACGCTGGGGGAGCCTGAAGGAGCTGGTCAAACTGCGTGCGCGGAAAGCAGAGAGAACATGGATGCTTTCTGTTCACTTCACTTTCTCTACACAACTTAGGATCCACCCTGCTGTGAAGTCTCATGGTACCACGTGACTTCTTTTGACGCTCACAGCACTTTCCTTGCAAATATATGGAGTTATTCTGACTTAGAAACCATCTGCCACTTTCCTAACAACTGGAATAGATTCAAAACATTTTTTCACAATGTGTTGAAATACAGAACATGGCAGGACGTGGGAAAACGTAGGCTTAAGACAGCCATAAAGATTCAGCCACTGTTTGAGAAGATGAAAGTCTAGCAAACTTTCTCAATTTCAACAGTATCCTAATCCATCTCTCCCTTGAGTAGTCCTGCATATTCTTCTTTCATTCATCTCCCCAGCTAGTGTCTCCTGAGCATCTACTATGTGCTGGTACTGGGTGCTGGTCTAAGTCCAGGAGAGACAAGATGGAGCAAGATGGACAGGGCCCTGCCGTAAGCGCCCCGTGCTGCTCAGACTCCAAGGCAGATGCAGGCTCCCTGCCCAGCTCTATTGCGGCTCCCAGAACCCCTTCCCCAGCTCCAGGAGTCTTTGCCACCTACAGCTCCTGTCTGAGGCCTCCCTATGCCTGGCTCCTGGCCGGAAGGAGCTGCCTCACGGAAGTCACAGTGTCTTCTTCAAGGGTCTGAGGAGTCCCATATGATGGCCAGTGGGTGGGAGGGCAATATTCTCAAGAAGGGTAACCCTGAAGGGAGCATCCTCGCTTGGGATCCTGGATTCATTACGACTCAAGTCTTCCTCTACCCAATGAACCCTCCGCCCACTGACTATTGTTTCCAGAGTGTTCTCTATTAAGCATCTCAGGCTCAAATCCCATCTCAAAGTCTGTTTGCTGGAGGAACTGGCTTCAAACAGGCCCCAACCCCTAATATCTCTGTTGAAAGTTCTGCCTCTGGGAGGAGAAGACGTTAGCTAAATGGTTGTTGCATCGTCTTTCTTTAAATATAGTCCAGTTTAAAAATACAGCAAGACCTGAGGCAAGAAAGTTCACTGAAAAGGAGAGGCCAATTCTTCCCTGAAGATTAAAGCCATAGCTGACCATTCTCGGGGGACTCACACTCCTGACTAATACTCCCTCACGAGTTCAATAAACAAACAAAACCGCCCACCGAGGAGCCCAGTTTCAAGAACGTTTGTCTGCCTTTGAAAGTTCAGGTACAAAATGTCACAGACATTCGCTTTGGAAGTTGACGCTATTACTTGGATAGAACTCTCAGCTCTGACAGGAGTCACAGGCTGCCACCATCTGTGAGATGGAATTCCATCTCACACAAGGTCTCCTGTCACACCTGGGCTCTTCACACGAGGGGTGTTGCTCACGTGCTGCCCAGGCCCTGGCATTCTTTCCAGTTTGGTTTCTCTTTGGTGGCAGAGTAAAATTTGTCCATGGTGCAGCAAGACATGAAAATAACCAACCTGCGCGGGAGCATCCATGGCAGGTTCACAGTGGATGGTGCCACCTGCCCCCTCTCTGGCCTGGTGTTAGCGGAGGTACCAGGTGAAACTAACAGGCCCCAGTGACTCACTGCTCATTCAATAACAACTCAACAGCCAAGCTGAACGCTAAGCCACACACCCAAAAGACCACCCAATAGAGTGACTGGGAGAAGCATGGGTTATTCTGAGCTCATGTAACACCTGAAGAAACATAGTCCAGGTTGGGGGGAGCTAGTCCATATGCAAACATCCATGCATGCCCCACCACACTCCAGAAAGAGTGTTATCCTCATCTATGTGGTCAGGTTGATCACGGGTACCTCTGTGCTCTTGGCATCAGCAAAGAAGAGTGAACTATGGGTGCCTTCTGAGCAAATGATGCAGAGTTAGACATATCTATTCCTTTTAGACCCCATAGGGAGTGACGTCATCACCCAGGAATATGGCCTTAAAGGAAGCTGAGAAGTGTGTTCTCTCTGGATATCTGACAATGGCAACCACACAAGCTACATAGTCTCTATATACAGGCTCTAGAAAGCTCAGAGCCTGTCATCCTGCTGGGCTCTGACCCCTGTGATGATCATACCTACAGAGTTTCTGCTAGCTTATGAAAGAAAACAGCTAAGTCAGGAAGCAATAAGCAAATGCAAAGGCCCAGGAAAGGGGGAAGGTGGTGCTGTAATAAAGATGAAGATATAGGGCAAGAAGACAGGCAAGGGTTGTGGGAGCCAGTAAAGACAGGTAAGCGATAAGCTGAGACCTAAAGGGGAAAAGCTTAAGTTACGAGACAAAGGAACCTAGTGCTCAGAGTCACCGAAGAGAAAGTCTGGTGTTTAGTGAGTCAACCTAACTAGTGGATCCAGAGCAGCAGGAGTGGGAAGAGGTTTGGTCCAGAGATGTAGAGGGAATAAGGATCCCAAAGGACCTTTAAGACCATAGTGAGAGTCGTACACCTGGACTAGGAAGGTAGGGGGTAAAGATGTCACATACCTATCTTTAAGATGGCTGCGGCTGCCGTGGAGATGACTGAGTCATGATATAATTCACCTACAACTCTAGGAATTCTAAGGCCAAAATAGTGAACATATAAATATCATCTGTAACTAACTGGGGGCTGGGGAGATGGTTCTGCCTGTAAAGGGTTTGCCACACAAGCGTGAGGACCCGAGTTCGATGCTAGTGTTGGGGAGGTGGAGACAGAACACTTCAGGAACTTCCTGGCCGTGCAGTCTAGCTGCACCAGTCAAGGTCAGTAAGGAATTCTAACAGATAGACAGACAGACAGACAGACAGGCAGGCAGGCAGATAGATAGATAGATAGATAGATAGATAGATAGATAGATAGATAGAGTGAAAAGACACTGAGTAAGAGGCCTAATGCCAGCCTCTGACCTTCACATGCCTGTGAGCCTACACATGCACGCGTACTCTTGCACACTCACAAAGGCATATAGCTCAGCTGTAGCATGCTTGTTTAGCGTTCATGAGATCCTGGGTTCAATCCCCGGCACTGGGGGGAAAAAAAACTAAGATGAGACATGACTGTCCCAAAGCCACTGAAGCCACAGCCAAAGCCAGGAAGATTCAAACCAGCTTTTCCAGAATAAGATGAGGCAGGAAGTGCTTTGTGGAAGGGACGGTGATAGTTTTCATGTCTAAACCACAGCTTGCCACCAGTGGAGGGCTCCTCAGACTGCCAGGTTGCAAGGTTCTGGGGCTGACCGGAGAATGCAGGCAGCTAGGAGACACTTTGTTTTTCCCTGAGGACACAGAAAGATCTGGAAAGTTTCTGATTTATGAGTCAGAATCCTAATACACAGGCCAGGCAGCCTGGAACTCGTGATCCTCCTGCCTCAGCCTCTTAAATCCTGGGATTACAGGTGTGAGTCACCACACCTAGATGGTGTCATTTTGTAGGAAATAATAAAATTGTATTTGTGACAGAAACAGTAGGCAAATGTATCTAGTTTGCCTACATTTCTTAAAAATACTGCTTGTACATAAATCCCATGCAGACAGCAATAGAACGTAAAAGTAGCATCTAATTATCCAGCTCAAAACTCTTGGCCCATGTTACCTTCTGCAGATACTTGGCTGAACTGAATTTTCATGAGTGATTCTTCATAAACAGTTGAGATCATTTGACCAATTGAAATTTGTAATAGGTGTGTCCTGGCTAGTTTTATGTCAACTTGACACAAGCTAGAGTCATCTGGGAAGAGGGACTCTCAACTGAGAAAATGCCTCCAGAAGATTGGCCTGTAGGCACACCTGTAGTATATTTTCTTGGTTAGTGATTGATGAGGGAGGGCCCAGCACCATTGTAGGTGGTGCCACCCCTGGGCTGGTGGTCCTGGGTGCTATAAGAAAGCAGGCTAAGCAAGCCGTGGAGAACAAGCCAGTAAGCAGTGTTCCTCCATAGCTTCAGTTCCTGCCTCTGGGTTCCTGCTGTGAGTCCCGCCCTGATTCCCTCAGTGACTGACTCTAACTTGAGGGTTGTAAAATGAAATGATCTTTCTTCCCCAGGTTGTTTATAGTCATGGTGTTTTATCACAGTAATAGAAACCCTGCCTAAGACAAGGTGTGTGTGTCGACTTTCCATCATTATGAAATCCCTAACACAGGACGCTTACGAAGTAAAGAAAGGTTTATTTCATGCAGTTTGGTGGTTCAAAGTCTAAAATCTGACGGCCCTGTAGGTTTGGCCTTTGGTGACAAATGGTAGCACACCATGACAGGAATGCTTGGAGGACAGACAGCAAGAGAGAGAGGTCCCTCCCCTTCAAGGGTACACCCTCAATAATCTAAGTACCTTCTACTAGGCCTCACCACACAAAGGCTCTGCCTCCTGTCAACAGGGCCAAGATTTTAGTTACCGTGGGCTTCAGGAGAGCACGATTAAACAAACCACACCTACGCTGAAGGAGCCTCGATTCAGGCATCATAAGCATTGAAGTCTTCAGAAACAGTTGGGAGGCTCTGATGTCCCAAGATGTATTGGTTTCTTGAGCCCTTGGCTTGTAAAACGATGACACTTTGGATGAAATGCTGCACATTGTAAATAACCCTGAAACTCTGGAAGAAAGAGGCCATTTCAGAGCTAAGACGCATCTGCATGAACTCCAATCTCAATTAGTCTCAGTGTGAGCCAATCATCTCAAGCATTAACACCTGGCCTTGGGATGCAATTAAAGGAGAAGCATTTAGGCGGAATCATTGAGGAATTCCCCTCAAAGTAAGATGGCTAAATCCATAAACATTTTCCTAAGGGAATAGGTGAGAGTATCATGAGCTTCTAATTCTAAGTACAAAATAATAGTAATAAATTAACCCGTGGACCATAGACATCAGCCTAGTGCCAGAACACTGAATCATGCTTTTCCTGCCTCATTTTCCTTGTAACCAATATCTCCTCATATTGTTCAATGGATAAATGTAAAATAGAGGGCTGGAGAGATGGCTCAGAGGTTAAGAGCACTGACTGTTCTTCCAGAGGTCCTGAGTTCAATTCCCAGCAACCACATGGTGGCTCATAGCCATCTGTAATGAGATCTGGTGCCCTCTTCTGGCCTGAAGGGATGTATGCCAGCAGAACACCATATACATAATAAATAAATAAAAAATTTTTTAAAAAATGTAAAATAGAAATGTGTCTCTGACTCATCCTCCATGGAACAGGTACAGAGGTGTCCACGGGTGTCCACGTCCAAACACCCACATCAGGTACAGAAGTCTCTAGGTAGTTAGGGATGTACCAAAAACTAAGTGGGAGACGAACAAGGCAAGAGAGAAATGACAGGAAACAGAAGGAAAGTCAACAGAGAGCACCGTCTCCTGACCACTCTCGACTTCCCACCCCGCTCACGCTTTCTGCTGGAGGACGGGTGTCCTTCCCTCTCAACAGCGTCTAGTCACCCGTCCACCGCTGTGTACTGCTCATCCACTGTGGGCAGGATGATAAGAGCTTAGATCGGGTCTTTGTGTGTTGCTAGGACCGAGCAATGAGAAACTGACTTCAGAGAGGAAGGACATGTGCTGGTCTCAGAGGTGTAAGTCCATCACAGTGGAGGGCAGAGAAGAGCAGCCCTCTCCACATCATCCAGGAAGGCTCTCTCCTTTATCCCTTTCTCCATCAGGACCTGTCTGGTGGGACACCATTGTCTCTATTTAGAGCAAGCCTTCCCCTCTAGTTAGTCCTCTCTGGAGACACTCACAGACACACCCAGAGAAGTACTTTACTAGTTTCCCGATTCAATCAAGGGGACTTAAAATTGAGATTAACAACCACAGAGCTTTTAGATAGGCACCTGGCAAATTCAGAGAGAGGGCAGGAGAGGAGGCAATTCATTCATTGCCTGGAGTTTTAGTGCAGGCCTTACACAGTAGGTGTTAGCCAGTCCCTGAAGGATGCTGTACTGTCTCAAAAGGCAGAGAGGAGAGGCTGCTGGGAGCCCCAGGAGATGAAGCTTGCCCGGAGCTAAGGGAAAGATCAAAGGAGTCTAGGCATCTGGCTGCTCAGGCTGGATTCTGAAGCTAGAGGACCTCAGTGGGCTTTAAATAAGAGGAGGGGCAGGATTGAGCACAGGCCTCCGAGGGGCCAGCAGCATGATGCTCACGTCTCACATTTGACCCTAGGACACACTCTGAGCTGAAGAGTCTCCTCTTTTAATGGTGACTGATCGCCAACCAGGCATTTCCAGACTCCTGGTACCTTATTCAAGAACAAAACAAAAGTACATAGGAATTACGAAAGTAGCAAAGTAACTTTATTCACACAAAAACTGTAGCACAGGGCAGATACACTATCAAGAGAGGGCAGCAGGGCCACAAGAGTGAAAGTCCTCAAGGGCCCAGGTTATTGCCTGAGGCTTCTTTTATGGAATCTAAAGGGAGCAGTCCGGTTACTAGGGGCCTAATTTGGGTGGTTCTCTACTTTGATTGGCAGGTTTGTGTTATATAACTTTTCTCTACTGTGCATATTTATTCCCATAGTGCATTTGATTTTAATCATATGCACAACCATATACAAACGCATACGTTGAAAATAGAGAATCCTCCCTAAATGTTCCCGTAAAGGATATAGTTTACCTTACTATGAGCGCACCCACAACTAGTTCAAGGGAGATCAGCACGCCCATCCTTGTACCCAGACATAACTAGAGTACAATTAAATACAGTCTGTCTGTGTTCGGTGAGTGTTAGGCAAGGAGAAACTTACTCCATTGTTCACAGTTAGGTGCGCATGTAGCTCCGTGCAGATGGGGTTCCTAAGATGCCAATGTGCTTCTAGACTACAATGTTCAGAGAGGGTGTGTGTGTGCATGGAAAATGCAAGCAAAGGTCTCAGACTGCTGGGTGCATTGTTAAAAGAGGGCTGTGCCCACAGGCCAAACCAAGTGGAGTCCTAGTCGCTTAACTGTTCCATAGACATGCCTGCTTCACCAGGATATCTAGGGTCACCGTAAGAGTCATTTTCTGTTCTGTCAATGACTTCATCCCAGAATGCAACAGTATTTCACTCTTACAGAGGCCAAGCTGGGGAGGAGGGTCAGACAGAGAACACTGAGGGTAGCGTGTCCAGGCTTCTGCCCCAAAAGGCCCAAAGCAGGAGTGCATGGCTGGCAACTGGAATCATCTAGGGTCTGCTTGGGATAACATAAAGTCCAGGACAGCTACATGGAGCTCCTCTAAGGGATGTGCTTGGAAGTAGAGTCAACGCAGGTCACAAGGACTCAAAAGGAAAACATCTGGATTCTCAATGTCTTTCATAGCACATGGCCAGAGGAGGAAACCTCTCCAAGAATTCTTTGCTGCTCCGTGTTTACCTTTTGGTTTTATTTCTTACTGCAAGATATAGGTCTGACTGCCATGAAGACATCGGCAAGCTGTGGTTCGTTTATCCCTTCTCAGCCCCAGTGCCATTCACAGAACCCAAACCTACAGCACGTAGCCCTTAGGGTGCCCACCGTCCTGGCTTGTTTCTGTTGCCGTGGTGAAGACCATGACCAAAAGTTTGTCTTACATTTCCACATCACAGTGCATCGTGGAGGGAAACCAGCACAGGAAGTCAGGGCAGGAACCCAGAGGCAGGAACTGAGGCAGGCCTGGAAGAACACTGCTCACTGGCTTGCTCCTCATGCCTTCCCCAGTTTGCTTTCTCATACAGCCCAGGGGTAACACCCCCCACGGTGGGCTGGACCTTTCCACATCAATCACTAATCCAAAAGTAATTGCCTACAGACTTGCCTACAGGTCTATCTGATGATCCTCAACTGCCTTCTCACATGACTCTAGCTTGTGTCAAATTGACAAAAAAAAAAAAAGAAAAGAAAAGAAAAGAAAAGAAAAGAAACAGCCCAATGGACCCTTGTCAGCTTGACACACAAACACATCACTACTAAACCATAAATAAAATCATCATGTGACCTAGAAATTCCACCCTAGATATATAACCGAAAGAACTGAAAATAGATCTTTTTTTTAAAAAAAAAAAAAACAGGTCTTTTGTTTGTTTGTTTGTTTGTTTTTTAAGTGTATATTTTTTCTTTTTTTTAAGATTTATTTATTTATTATGTATACAGCATGTATGACTGCAGGCCAGAAGAGGGCACCAGATCTCATTACAGATGGTTGTGAGCCACCATGCGGTCGCTGAGAATTGAACTCAGGTCCTCTGGAAGAGCAGTCAGTGCTCTTAACCTCTGAGCCATCTCTCCAGCCCCTGAAAATAGATCTTAAACAAAAACTTTCACAGGGGAGATTCTTACAAAATTGTTCACTATATCCAAAAGAGAAAAACAACTCAAATGCCCATCAATGTGTGGGAGCCCATTTGGGTTTCCTAGTGGCTTTATCCAGCAAGTCTGCATAGAAAGGATGATTGGACCACGTGCAGGTGTCTGAGACGCTCTGCACTTGGCTGTGCTGAGGGGAGGTCTTTTGCTCCACCCCTTGGCATTCCTTTATATACCCTAGGGCAGAGACAGTCGGGCCTGATGGATTAGGATCCAGGGCCTCTCGAGGCTATCCTGTATTTTCTATCTGTTTTGCCCCCCTCTATCCTTCTAACTAATATTTCCTGCTGTTCCTACTCAAGAGTACTCTGGGGAAATGTGGGGGTGCTGGGTAGCCCCCCCCACATCAATGGATGAAGAAACGAAATGTGGAATATTCTCCATAAAAATTATGACATTCTGACCCATGATAAGCATACAAGAACCTAAGAAAACCTTGCACCAAGTCAAAGGATCCAGACTTTTAAAAAATCACATGGTGTCTGTCTTAGGGTTTCTATTGCTGCAAAGAGACACCATGACTGTGTCAACTCTTACAAAGGAAAACATTTAATGGGATGCCTTACGGTTTTAGAGCTTCAGTCCATTATCATCATGGTGGGACATGGCAACACGCAGACAGAAGTGGTGCTGGAGGAGCTGAGAGTGGAGAAGGAGCTACACCTTGATCCTGCAGACAACAGGAAGTGGTCTGAGACGCTGGGCAGTATCTTGAGCGTAGGAGACCTCAAAGCCTGTCCCCACAGAGATATCCTTCCTCCAGTGAAACCACACCTACTTCAGTAAGGCCACACCTCCCAAGAGTGCCACTCCCTATGAGCTTTTGAGGGCTAGCTACATTCAAACTACCACAGTGTATGATTGCATTTATAGAAAAATATCCAAAATAAGAACATTACATCACAACATAATATAGATTTACGGGGAAATGGTGACTGCTATGTAGGCACCGAGTTTCCTGTTAGGATGTTGAAAACATGTCAGAACTAGATGGGAGTGGTAGTGAGACAGCATCCTAAATGGACTGTTAAGTCCCACAATTTAAAGTGGTCAGACATGTTACGTAAATTTAATTGAACAAACAAGAAAACTAAGGTGGGAGTGTCTTCATGGTTACTGTCCCTAATGCTCTTAGCCAAGGTCTTCCAGATCCCAGGCCCTCAGACCCCTCAGAGGTACACAGGAGGCAGATGGGACACTACCCAGTGGCTTTTTAATAAGGGAAGATCACAAATATTTGTTAACAGCACAAGCCAGCAATGGGTTTCACGCTTTATATGCTTTTCCCCGTAATTCCCACAGTCACCCCACGAAGCACAAGCTGTTTGTAGGGAGCTGGGGAAGCCCTGATGTGTTCATCTCATTTCTCTTCATTCAGCAACCACCCAGTGTGTTACCCATCTCAGCAGGTGTCAGGGGCCAAGAGGCCTCTGCATCCCTAAGGACCACCCTGGCTGCTCAGTGGCCTAGCATACCTGGGCAGGCTGTTTCTCTGGGAAGCCCCAGCTTCCTCTCCTTTAGGAACCTTCTAGATGCACCTACAGCAGGCATTTCCCCGAAGCCTAGCTTGAATCTGTCTTGCTCTTCTAGTTAATACAGGGTGTGAGTCCATTCATGCACGCCAGAACTGATGCACCCATGGGGATCTCAGTCCGTCAGAGGAAACAGGAGTCCATGGCATTCCTGCTGAGGCCCTGTGATCTCCTGCTTTGTGTTTGGAACCTCTGTTTCCTCATCCATAAAATGGGGCTGCTAGATAGTAAGAATTTACCATGTAGTGTGAGAAAATGCCTACATTACTTCATTCAAAAATTATCCATGGGCCAGGGAGATGGTCCAGCAGGTAAAGGTGCTTGCCACCAAACCTAACAACTTGAGTTCAACCCCCAGGATCCCCATAGTGGAAGGAGAGAACTGAGTCTTACCAGTTGTCCTCTCTTACACACACACACACACACACACACACACACACACACACACACACACACAAATAAATGCAGCTTAAATTTTCTTCAAGTACTCATTAAGGATCTATCCATATACAAGGCAACATGATCTGTTTATTTGTTTTTTTTGTCTTTTTCAGTTAGTATACTTCTTGTTGTATTTTTTTCCATGCTTTTGTACATGTACATATTGTAGGTCAAACATGTTCCTCTGATGCACACAACCTTTCTTTTCCTAGGCTCCCCTTTTGTTTGTCCCTTTGACCCCCAAAGTTTGTTGTTGTTGTTGTTGTTGTTTTAATTTTGGACAGAGTCTCACTCTGTAGCCCAGGCTGGCCCCAAATTCACAATCCTCCTCCTTCAGTCTCCTGAGTGCTGGGATTACAGGCCTGTGCCACCTCACCCAGCTCAGCATGTACTATTTTAAAGTAAATGCTATAGTGTAATTAAGACAAAAAATAATTCTGGAATACCAGAGTGTTTATTCCAACAGAAACATCAGGAAAGGAGTAGCGACCACCTTGCCTACCTAGAGGGAGATCTTTCTGAGGCCAAAACCTTGGAGCTTAAACTGAGGGACCAGAGGGAATTCAGCTGGGGGAGGAGAACGCTTCGATGGCAGGTCGTGGTGGTCTGATTGCCCTGAGCAGGAAATGAGGCCAGTTGTCAAGTGGATATGGCCAGTCCTCAGGCAGGGAGAGCTCACAACGTGAGTGCTTTTTACTTTGGGGTAAAATCAAGAAGGACCTCAAGTTTCATTGAACAGGGGTAAAGATGGTGAGTGAGGAACCCTGGATGGCCGCACCAACTTCTCACTCTGTAACAAAGAGATACCGTAAAGAGCACTCAGCCGGCTTACCGCCAGCTTCGCGATGACTGTCGCTTGGCAGTGTGGTGGTTTCCATTCTGTCTCATTCTTTCCCTGTAGGGTTTTTTTTTAAATTATCTAATAATCAGTCAAAGTCCCAGGTAATTTTGCTAGTTGGCCAGCTGGCCAGTGTCTATATATCTATGTCTTTTTACAGAGAGTTGTTCAAACCAGGACCCAAACAAGGTCTGAACGTCAACTCCTGTTGACACACACCCTTCAAGCCTGAAGCAGCTGAGCACAGTGTCACATCCAGCGATCAGCAGCGAGGAGGTGAGTGCCCAAGGATCAAGAGTTTGAGGTGAGCTTGTTCTACCTAGGGAAACACTGTTTCAAAAACGAATAAATAAAGTCTGATTGTAGCTGTAATCGTGTATTCACACTCACTGTTAAATGCAATCACAGAGTAACACACTTTAAAGCCCTGCCAAACTCTGACCTCACACTAAGGCAAAAGAAATCTTACAACAACATCTGAAATATCAGGATCTACCATATCATGTTAGGTTCCCAGAGGCCACATGGTAAAATGTCCATCCAACTTACACACAACAAACAGTATGACGTGGTCTGTGAAGAGTCTGAGACTCTGAGACCTGAGACCCTTCAGATAGACTCTTCAGAAGTGTCTTCTCAAAGAAGGTGTCTATAGCACGTGTGTTCATCTCCTTAGCCTCCAGGATACATGTAGTACCATCCTGAGACCCAGAAACCTCGGGGATGGTGTGTTCCGTCATGCCATGACAGTGGCCCGTATGTTGGCAAAGTCATTTGATCTGTGCTTCTGAAAGGGGGTGACTGTCACCTTGGGTTCAAGTCTGAGCCTTTGGCATGATGTCGGTCATGCTACCAACCAGGTATGGCATTCCTGGAAGACTAGCTCCATATCCAGATGATTACCATTGGTGTCCATGCAAGATGGAGAGGATTCTGGAATCTGAGAGACGGGGAGACAGGGGAAGGAACAAACAGGGAGACTCTGAGGAGAAAGGTAAGGAAGCATGTATCTGTTTACCAGTTCTCACAAGGAGACAAAGGCAGAGAGGGCTGGACAAAGAGACGGCCAAAGTGAGATGGGAAAGCACAAGATAGAGGCAGATGCACCTCATTTCGGGCATAAAAACCAGCTTTCTGGAGACCACCACCCCAAAACTAAACCACTTTAAAAGAGAGCTCCAGAGAAGCCTCTGCCTTCCCATGATTTTACACACACACACACACACATACACACACACACACACACACACACAAAATAAAAAAATAAAAAAAAAACTTCCCAGCCAGCTGTGTGGGTCACCCATGCTGTGCTCAGGGGTGAGTCTGAACAACCAGCCTTTGTTCTGTTCTCCCCCTAAAAGGGGAGAAGCCCGCACAGCCCACGGCTTGTTGGTTTCAAAGAGGATCCAAACCCCAGCAACCTCACCAAGGAGAAAGTGGAGAGGACAGAGAAGACAACCCATTAAGTCGGCTTGTTTGGAGTGACTTGGCATGGCAATGTGATCGGGGTATGTAAATGATCAAAAGCAATTGAGACCCTCTCCCATCCTTCACAAAAGATGCTTAAGGCCGGTGCCTTTGAATGCTGTTTTAGTAGTGGTCCCATACAATACATCTTAAGGCACATTTATACTGTGTTCACTGTGCATTCAACTGTGGCCACTTCAAAGGTTTAGCCAAGTATTTTATGGCCATGGTAAAGGGTTCTTATTGATTTAAATTACAAGCTTGGCTCCCGTCAGCTCCACTTGAGGGCAAAAATGCAATAAAATATCCCCCAGCACAAGAGACAGACATATCGCTTTGAAAATCTTCTGAGATCTCTCTCGCCATAATCACTCTCAATGATATTTATTTATATGGGCAAGGTTATCAGAGAGATTTGTCTGCAGCCTCCAAGCTGTGGGGGTTGCTTTAGGTTGGGGCTGGTTGCTTTTAAAGAAATCTAGTTCTGACCCCGGCCGAGGAAAGGTCATGAGTATGCTGGGTTCCTGGGTTTAGTGGCTTCTGCCTCTTCCTGGCTACTGATAGAGTGGCTTGTCCGCAGCGCAGTGACATTGACATACTGGCCATCACTCTTGAGGGATGATGGCTTTCAGCCCTCCGATCATTTGCATATCCAGCCGGCCAGATTCAGATGAATGAGAGGTGTCAAGGCATGAATGACAAGCTTATCAAGGCGATGGAAGGCTGTGTCCAGATGAGCTGTCAGGGAGACAAACTTCGCTCTGGAGACAGACAAGAACATGCACTCCATCGGAAGACTGCGAAATGGAGAAGAATCTGAAGGTTGTCGATAGGCGAGGCTCTTCACGCCACTCAGTAAACCCAGGAATGACCAGCTCCTAAGGAACCAGCTGGTGCTGAGACCAAAAAAAAAGCCAAAAACCAAAGCGAGATATTCTGGTCTACTCCATTCCTGGCTCCTTTGTAATAATTTGCCTGAAACATACCCAAGATGGAACTAACCCCTGGACATACACAGAAAATAGCAAATGACTATTATGTATCTGACATTTGAAATAACATGTTTCTGGAGGGTTGGCATTACAAGACTCATTTCACTTCAAAATGTTATTCCTAATGTAATTTTTTAAAATTCATAAGAGGCACTTGCTAGAATCCAGCGTAGCACTAAAGTCGCTCAGAAGACAGAGGTCAAATTCATTCCATTTCTTTTATGTTTTCTTCTCTCTGCTAGATGAAATAAATGATTAAGCCTAGAACGCTTGGCAGTTCCGCGAATGTGCTCCGTGGCACCATTACAAGATCGATTTTCTCAATACAGGAGTCTTTCTAGGGTGCACATTGCTTAGCTGACATCTGTCGTCGTTGTCATGGCAGCGCACTCTCCAGCACAGTGAGAGGTCAGGCCTGACAGGGAAGGCCTCGCCAGCTCTACCCCAGTCACTTCAAGGTTAACAGCCAATGGACCAAAGAAATAGGCAATTATAGTACAGTCAATTCCGGTTAAGGAAATATCTGAGAAGTAAATATGTCTGATAAGTGCATGGAAATGAAACACCGATGCTATTGATGCAGTCCCATAATATCAATACCATTCTGCGGTGGTGTTTGGTGATTCCTTGGAAATTTTCTACACCCAAAGAACTCTGGCAGGAGAGAGGATGAGAAGGGTTTCATTGTGTCGCCATTATCCTCTGTACCTGCAGAGCAGACTTCCCACGGAGGGAAGACAGCAGAGAACAAAGCTGCTTCAGGGAGAGACAGGGAAAGAAACCCGGGGCCCTCAACCCCATTGTTTGAGTCCCTGATGGTTCAGCTGCATGTGAAAGCATTCCAAAGCAACTGGCCTTAATATTCCTCCTTACTGCTTCCTATCTACTAGATGTGTCACTCTTCAGGATGAAAATCCTTCCTACAGTTTCAATAACATTAAAAAAAATACCAAATTATTGCAAAAAAATTCAAATCGTCAATATGCTAGAATTAATGCTTTCCCATATGCATTCCCACTAAAGCATAATTTCTGGTAAACCGATAAAAGGTATTATTTTAATAGAGATTTGTTGGATAGAATTAAAAGAAAAACAGCAGGTGGAACTAAAATGTAAATATCTCCAATTACAAGTTGCGTAGACGGGAAATCCGGTTCCTGACAGTGTCTGCAGCTGGTAAGCTCTGAGACTCTTAACTGCGTACATTCACCTTACCCAATCCTGATGAAATCCCGATCTACAGTCATGCTATAGTTAGTATGAAGAGACCTTTAAATCTCAGCAGACACCTAAAAGAATGCCGATGACCTCAGCTATGAGATTGTGCTAAGAATAAGAAACGGTGAGTGTGTCTACACACACACATATGCATATATAGTCGTCGTGCTGACTCATCTCACATTTCCGTAAAAAAATTTCTCCGCTACAATTAGCATAGACCAAAGTCAGAAACCTATGGTCTATCTGTGATCACATCAAGGGGCACAGTTTCTCAACTCGTTTCCTCGAGTCTCAGTGACCAGCCAAAGTCACGATGTCCTCCTGGCAGCTCCCTGGGCCAGGCTGCTTTAGCCACTAACAGGACAGCTTTCACCCAGTGGTCTCCCAAGAACCGATGGCTTCGTCTGAAAAACTCAGCAGTACTCCAGGATTACGTGTGTATGCAGGATATAATAGCCCACTCGAATTAGCTTAAGGGGAAAAAATTCTGTTGTACAGATACAGCATGTGGTCCTGAAGAACTGGAAGTGTGACAGGAAACAAGTGTATGTATAGCCAATAGGAACCGGACCTGGAGCTGCAGCCCCAGAGCCCGGGGCCCTCCTCACCACCTACGTCTTGCCTCTGCGATGCCTGCCTTCTCTCCCTTCTCTCTCTCTCTCTCTCTCTCTCTCTCTCTCTCTCTCTCTCTCTCTCTCTCTCTCTTTCTCTCTCTCTCTCTCGTGAGCAGCTTCCTCCGCTTCCAGCACAGCTGAACTTAGTATGCCCTTCGCTTCTGGCAACAGCCTCGTCTTGCTCAGTTTCTCGATATACTGATTCCAATGTCCCCTAAAAGCGAGTTGAATCAGCTTAGCCCTGGTAGGTTCTCTCAAGGTCAAGTGCCCAATTGGATTTAATGAGCTAGGTTGTAAGTTACTTGAGTAAGGAGCTGTGAACCAGGTGGGGTAGCTTTTGTTTTGTTTTGTGGTGTTTTAGGGGGATGTTGTTGAGATTTATTTATTTTCACTTTATCTGTATGGGTGTTTGCCTGCGTGTATATTTATGCACCATGTGTTCAGTACCTGCCGAGGTCAGAAGAGACAGCTGGACCCATCCCTGGAACTGGAGTTACTGATGGTTGTGAGTCACCACGTGCTGGGAATCAAACCCAGGTCCTCTGGAAGAGCAGTCAGTGCTCTTAACTGCTGACTCTTCTCTCCAGCTCCTAGGTCCTGTAGCTGAAACAAGACTGTGCAGGCCCACCCTTGAGCAAGGTCAAGCACATACTAAAAACATGGGTCTACTATGTTTCCGACAAGAAACAAAGATAATATATGAATCTAGAATTCCTTACCTGACCAAAGGGGTGGAAATGGTTATTCAACAGAGTAGTCGTGGATATGTGTTGTGTTACTTTTGGAATTGTCAAAGTCAAGCCCACCATGAAAAAGGACCACACCAACCAGAACTGCAGGAGCCCTCCTTCCAATTACAGAGGAAGAGGGATGAACACAGGACAGAGGCAAGACTGGCCTCCGCAGTGGGCCTTTGCCTGCCTTGGACCCTCTACTGTGCTGTGCTGAACAGGGCTATTTCCTGTTTCCTGTCGCCCGTGTGAGTCCCATCCTTTCCTTTCCCTGTCTTTTCCTCCACTCAGTGTTGACACTCCATCTTCTCTCTGGGCCACAGCTATAATTAAATAAAGTGAACACCTAGAGGCTTCCGAAGACTAACCAGGAAGAAATGAATGGCCTCTGGAAAGGGGGTGTTTTATCAAGCAGAGAGCTTAAGTGGACATTGAATGTCATTCATTAAAGAGGAAATGTGCAGGGTCTGTCCTTGAGGGCCAGCTCCTTCATAAAGCTTCCCCTTGACTATCTGGGTGAAAAATCGATGGTCTCTCCTCAGAGGAAGCGTTTATTGTCTCTATCACGACAGCTGTGAGAACTTGTGGGTCCTGACAACAGACACAGTACCCTAGAGTAAAGCCTTGTCATTCAGGGCACCACAGAGGGGCCAGGGGAGCTATGTCACATCATAAGCACAGGACCTGAAATACCACAGCTCTAGGCTGTTAGTCTAATCACCTGGAATATTCTTTCACCGGTATTTGGATGAACAGCAAAATGAGGTCCCAGATCCCGTGGCCATCACTGCGACTCAATTTACGCATGGCACTCAAGGACCTGGGAAGTCTGCCTTGGACAAGAGGTTCTCACTTCACGTGGACCCACAGGGAATTAACCGGATGTCACCTCCACCGTCCTGAGATGACTATGTTGCTCGGCTCCTGAAAAGCTGAATGCTCTCTATAGCTTGGCAAATTCTGGATCTTCAGCGTATACTTGGTCAAAGCCATATATCCCAGGCTTGTCTGGGTAGTGCTAGACTTGATATAGACCTGCAATTTCAGGCACATCTTCTGAGTAAGAAGGCCTATTGTGGGGGGCTGGAGAGATGGCTCAGAGGTTGGGAGCACTGGTTGCTCTTCTTGAGGACCCGAGTTCAATTCCCAGCACCCATATGATAGTTCATAACTATCTGTGACTCCAGTTCCAGGGGTTCGGACACCTTCACATAGACACACATGCAGACACACCAATCCACATGGAAATAAAGGAATCATCTTTTTAAATGCCCATTGAGTATTAAAATAAGAGTTCGGATGACTCCTTTCTATGCTCTGACACGGGAGGGGGGGTGACATGGTCACTTCATTTGAGGGTTTTCTGCTTACTGATCATCTCCAATCAAAACTGAAGATTATTGTTACGGTTTGAACTTGGAACGCCCCCCCCCCCCAAGCTCACATGTTTGAATACTTGATCCCTAGATGGTGGCACTGTTTTTGAGAGGTTGTTAAACCTTTAAGCCTGGAGATGGGGCCTCGCTGGAAGAAGTGGGTGTCTGAGCAGGGCAGGGTTGCAGGGTTGGGGGGTCCTTATGGGTCACAGTCCAGTTCTGGTTCCAGCTTTCTGTCTCTGGTTGGCACCATGGAACAAACGGCTGCGGACGACTTGGTAGCCGTGGAGACACTAGCTACCATGCCTTCCTTCCTGTGACGTGACGGATTGTGACTGGGAACTAAAACAAGGCCCTTCTCCCTTGAGTTGTGTCTGTCAGGCGTTTGCTCGGAGACATACAAGTAACTAATACAGGACTGTAGCCGAGAAGAAGATGAATGCTTTTCATCCTTGGTCTAAATTATCCTTCGAGTAGTTTTACTCCATCTTTTATCCAATATGTAAGATACCCAAAACTTTACTAGGCATCTTGGAATACAAACCAAACATTTCATGGTCTAATGAAATAGACAGATATGCAAATAGTTGATGCAATGGGATAAACTCAGAGAACAAGCTGTGAATTGAAGGAAAATACTTTGGTCCTCACTCGGGCTTCAGACGGTTGTCTGTTATGGGAAGGAACCTTTCCAGCACAGGGTCACTTATGTAAGTTACATTCATCTGTAAGTTACTCCAAATCACACATAAAATTAGTAAACTCTTCCCTCACAGTTTCTGTGGGTCAGGAATTCAAAGGTTACCTCAAAGTTCCTTCCAGGGCTGTAATCTCACAGCTCGTGTGGTTTTGGGCACGAGCTTGGTTCCTCTGCTTCTTCTTATATTGACTTCTCCGCAGATCTGTTTGAGCATCCTCATGAAAGCTCAGTCAGCTTTCTCCAGGATGAAGAGAGTACAGAGAGGGAGGGAGAGAACACCAATGTCTTTCATGTCTTAATGTGGGAGATACTATTCTATCATTCCCTACATAGTCTGCTCATTAAAACTTGCTAGGAGCCGGGCCTGACATCACAGGCCTATAATCTCAGGTACTCTGGATGATGAGGCAGGAGGACCACAAGTTCAAGGCCTACCTATGTTTCACAGAGACTCAAAACCACCCAGGACAACTTAGTGAAACCCTATTTCAAGAAACAGAAACATTAAATCATGGATTGTGCTACAGCTCAATGATGGAGTACTTGGCTAGCATGCACAAGGCTCTCTGGGTTCAACCCCGTTGCAAAAACAAACCAACAAACAGGTTACTAGGTACTGCCTATGTGCTATAGGACGGTAAGTAGCAGGGCTGGGGGGAGGTCAGTCCCAAGTGCTTGTCACACAAGCATGAGGGCCTGAGTTCAGAGCCCCAGCACCCATGAAAAAGGCAGGCACATTGACTATAATCCCAGTGCCGGGGAAGAGAAACAGATGGATCCCGGAGTTTATTGGTCAGTCAGCCTAGGCAAGCTGGTGGGCTCCAGGTTTGGTGAGAGACCTTGTCTCAAAAAAATAAGGTTGAGAACAATTGAAAACACCAGCATCAACCTCTGGCTTCCAAGGTGTTTTAGTTACTTTTTTATTGCTATGCTGAGGCATCATGACCAAGGCATGGTCATGATGAGTCCATTGGGCTTACAGTTCCAGAGGGTTTGAGTCCATGGCCATCATGGCAGGGAGCATGGCAGCAGGCAGGCATGGTGCTGGAGCAGTAGCTGAGAACTTACACCTTGAGACACAACCACGAGACAGAGAGCGGGAGAATTTCAAAGAATGGCAGGGAAGACAAAGAGAGAGAGGGAGGGGGGGGCACTGGGGATGGCTTGGGCTTTTGAAACCTCAAATATATGAACCTATGGGGGGGCATCTCATTCAAACTACTACACATAGGCACATTCTCTCTCTCTCTCTCTCTCTCTCTCTCTCACACACACACACACACACACACACACACACACACACACATTCACTAACACATGAATAATGCATAAAGAGATTGGCAATTAGGTCCCATATTTTGAAAGGAAAAGAACTTGTGGACATATTTTTAAATCACCACAATTTCAAAGAACGGCAGGGAAGACAAAGCGGAAGGAACAGCATGGAGAACATGGAGAACAAGAGGTTCCAAGAATAATATATGGCTCCGGCTCCTCACTGCTGGTTTTCAAATGCATTTTAACCTTTTACATAGAGAAAATCTTACAAGGAATCCCAGTGCACAAAACAACTGAGAACAGTTCTAACAGTTGAGCTCAGAATGATGTTGAATGAAGGAGGGAGAGAGGAGTGGACTCCCCAGGCAGCCTTCCTAAGAACTCCCTGGACAGCCTAGAACTTCACAGGGTGTCTGAAAACCACTGCTGTGTGCAAAAGCCCTAAGTGCTTACCAGCAGGTGCAAGACATAGGATTTGTTCATCTTTCTCCTACAGGGTAACAAGTTAGGTTCTTTTTCTATCACTAATTTATGGGGGGAAGATACCCCCCCCCAAAAAAGTCCCATTAAGAGACTAGTGCTCTTGGGACTGATGCTATGGCTCAGTGGTTATGAGTATTTACTGTTCTTCCAAAGGACCAAGGTTCCCTTCCCATCACCCACATGATGGCTCACAACTATCCATAACTCCTGTTCCAGGGGAAATTAATGCTCTCTTCTGGACTTTGTGGGTACTGCACACAGATTGTGCACATGCATACGTGCTCATACACATAAAAAATAAATAGATCTTTTTTTTTGAAAAGAGATTCCCACTCATTCTTATCTGTCCTTTCCTAAGACAGAAGTCAATTGGGAGCTGGAGAGATGGCTCAGCAGTTAAGAGCACTGACTGCTCTTCCATTAACCAAGCTGTGGTTTCCAGCATCACACAGCAACTCAGAACCATCTGTAACTACAGTTTCAGAGGGACCCAATGCCCTCTTCTGGCCTCTGCGGGCATCAGGCACACACGTGGTACACAGATATAAATACAGGCAAAACAGCCATACACTTAAAATAATAAACAAACAAACAGTGCTCACATCTCTCCCTATATACTCTGCCTTTCACCCCTGCCTCCACCCCTGACCTCTCAATCTTACCCATCCTCCGTTTTCCGACCCCAAATTATTTTACGTATAAATTCAGAACTCCAAATCCTCAACAAAGCTCACAGCTTACTGCCCAAAATAAAACCATCAGAGTAAACCAACTCATATACGTGTGCAAATGATACATCATTTACCATTGGCTAAAACAATTGCAGTGTGTGTGTGTGTGTGTGTCCCAATGCATGCAGGTGTGAGAGACTAAGCGTGTATAGAGGTCAAAAGTCAACCCTAGGTACTCTCTTCAGGAGCTGTCCATCTTGGTTTTTCTTGAGACAGAATCTCTCACTGGAACCTGGGGTTGCTGATTAGACTAGGCTGGCTCACCAACACTAAGAGTTTAGGTGTGCACCATCATACCCGATATATATATATGTATTGGTTTTTCGAGACAGGGTTTCTCTGTGTAGCTTTGCGCCTTTCCAGGAGCTCACTTGGTAGCCCAGGCTGGCCTCGAACTCACAGAGATCCACCTGCCTCTGCCTCCCGAGTGCTGGGATTAAAGGCGTGCGCCACCAACGCCCGGCCCGACTTATATTTTATGTGGGTTCTGGGATATGAACTCATGCTCTCAATGTTTACCCAACTATCTCCCCAGCTCGACATTTACAGGGTTGGAGTGGCTGTCTCACAGCCCAGCATCCCTCGCACTGATAAGATTTAAATGGTAAATATACTAATAAACTTTTATGTTTCCAGAGAAGGGGCCGTGTCTTCAGTAGCCTGAGTTCCTCTCGCTCTGTGGAGGCATTGATTACGTCACTTTTGCTTCCAGTATTCTCTTTCCCTCCATGCTTCCATAGAGAACTGGATTCACCAGCAGGTACATGCCTGGGTTATGGCTTACATTTATTACAGGACAAGTGTTGTTTCCCATTTTTGGACTTTACTCCATAGGCCAAATCTTTAAAGACTTTCTTTTTTCTGTGACATTACAAATGCTGCACTGTAGCATGAAATACGTCGACTTTGGCTTAGAAAGAGCTGAAGGATTTGGCCCTCCTATGGGCTTTCATATGAACAGCCCTCTTTTACACAAACGAACAGGTATCTGGAGAATATCACTATTAATCGTCTCTGACAATACGTTTACTTTTAAAGACAGACTATAAAGAAGATTCCAATTATTCAATTTTACTAATAACCAATTTTCCATCCTGATTAAATGTATGTCTATGCAGACAAAAGGAAGAGAGAAGTTGAGGATCAGAAATGCTATGTAAGTGATTGATCAGTATAATTTGGACCCAAAAAATGTAATATTATTGATCCTGAAGTATGAGTGTGTATCTGATTCTTCGCTTCTGCGGATGCCTTTGTAAAAGCCCTGGTAATGTCAGCTTGTCATGACAGTGCTATTATGTCATAATTAGTCATTTTAACAGCCTTTAGATAGTCGACACGCGTCCCTATTGCGGGGAAAACCACAGCGGCTGTCTCGAGGAATAGTTATTTCTTTTCCGGTCTTGTCAATTACCAATAGCAGCATTGATTTCACGGGTTATATCAAGTTCAGATTCAGGATGCCTGGATCCTTCTCACACTGTTTTCTTTACATTAACTAAAGAAGATGTCTGAATTCCATGCTACCCAAGAAGTTATGTTTGTACCTTGTTTCTTTTGTTTTGTTTTGTTTTGTTTTTTTGTTTGTTTGGTTTTTTTTTCCCGAGACAGGGTTTCTCTGTGTAGCTTTGCGCCTTTCCTGGAACTCACTCTGTAGACCAGGCTGGCCTCGAACTCACAAAGATCCCCCTGCCTCTGCCTCCCGAGTGCTGGGATTAAAGGTGTGCGCCGCCGCCGCCGCCGCCGCCGCCGCCACCACCACCCGGCTACCTTGTTTCTTAATGACAAAATTTCTAAACAACATCAAAATTCTCAGTGAGAGCTGTGATGAGATGTAATATGAACTGTGTGCTTGACACAGAGTGAGATGGGGAAGTTCCACCTTCGTTTATCAGGGTAACCAGTCACCCATGGCTGTCCTTATTACTGGCTCATTTAGGCCTGAGGTTTATAGCAATAGTTCAAACTCCAGGATCTACATTCACCAGGCAAGATCTTGACAAAGTTGCTTCTCTTCTATGAGCTTCTATAGACACCTGTAATCCCAACACTTAGGAGGTGGAGGCAGGAGGCTCAGGAGTTCAAGGTCAAGGCCAACCTGGACTACATGTCTCAAGGGGTGTGTATGTGGGGGGGGGATGAATGCGAGGCCAATCCGAGCCAACCTGAGCTACATAGTAGAACCTTGACTCCAAAAACCAAATAAATAAACAACAGCAAAAGAAAGATACACAGTAAATCATGATCACCTATACCTTTGGAACGATAACTGGAGTCTCAGAACAGTAATGATATATTTCTTAGTTTGGACATGTGTGTGCTTCAACATTTTATTGCAGTTTTACAACTCACATACATTGTAACATGGCATTCAAAACCATTCATTGAAGAAAAAGCTAGAGAACCCCTCCCTTATGTGAAAATGAAGCCCATTTATCTCGGGTGGCCCTTCCTGACCCAGCATCTCATCCCTCATGGGAGGGCTGTATCCTGCAGGTACCTGATCCTACAGGTACCTCTCTCCCACGATGTACGCAGTCCGGTCCAGCAGTGCTCTGGCTCTGCTGGTACTTTTGTGTGTTTTCTAAACATAAGTGTGCCATGTCTTGACAAAATGGCTGCCTCTCCTCAGGAACCTCCCCTGCCTGCCAACCAGAGAGCAGAAGGAGGACTTGCATTCCCTGCTTCACAAAGAATCCGGCCAACCTGCTGTTATTCGCTCTGGTGCCTGGGACCAGGGACACACCCTGCTTCCTTCAGGCTGCTTCTCTTCTGGTTTACCATCCAGGGTCCCTCGTGCCCTGCCTTGGTGTCCCCCAAACCATCCACCAGTTCTTCTACAGGTCAGAGAGCCCTCCACCTGAAACGGAAAACACGGTGAGGGGCTGGTACCTCAGGGGTTAGGACCCAGTGATGCAGACTACAGGACTGGTGACAAGACGTTGCCTAACTGAGCTTTAAATACTTGGGTACTGTTTATTATACACGGGCATGGGCCAGAGAGAACTGAAGCCCAGCTCCCACACGCTCTAGGAGCCCGCCCCAACACAGGCCAGACCCCCTCTCCCACACAGCCACCCACAGCTTTTCTTTGCTTGTTTATTTATTTATTTATTTATTTATTTATCTATCTATCTATTTATTTATTTATTTATTTTTCTGAGACCTGGGTGGGGGAGGAAGGACAGGAAGAAAGGGGAAGTGATTTTTCTTAATAGGTTTTCTCTTCTTACTCTAGGTAGGATCAATGCAAGTGGGAACTTCCTCCCTCAGATCCCTTCTCTCCAAGCTGCTTCCTCCCATCATAAATAATTCAGGCAAAATAAAATAATCATGTGCTGGTAATTACCACTGTCCCCTCCCACCAAAACATGCAGTTCCTGAAATGCTGCAGACTTCCCCTGGAGGTCTCAGGAGCCACTGTGCACCACACCCCCATGGCAATGGCAATGATGGCCAGTTGAAGCTGGGCTGTGTGTGTAGGTAAGGGTGGGACAGCTGTCCTGTGGTCATTCCTGAACAGAAAGGTAATGACATGAGTTCCTGTGCTTCCATGGAAATAGCTGGCACTCTGCTCAGGAGTCCAAAAGCGGCACGCGCTGCAAAGAGCTTTATAGGCTATATAAGGAAACTCACTCTTACCGCTAATTCTACTTGTCATATTTCCAGCTCTGTGCAAGGGAGCAAAGCTTTTATGCCTCATCTAAAGCAAGACAATGCACCTTTTCTCCATCCTCACCCCACTGTATGATTTCGCTAATTGTTTTATTTTTTTTTTCATCTACATCCCTTGCTTTATCTGCAGGAGCAAGGCTTTGAGAGATCAGTTAAGTCCTATGCAATACAGAACATGGCACAACACAAGAATGGGCATCCTCAGTTCTAGAGGAGAAAGGGGCAACATTACGCGCGTGCAACACACACACACACACACACACACACACACACACACACACGCATGCACACAAACACACCTTTTGTTTAAAAGAAGGAGGGGAACTCTCCTAACAAAAACGTGTGAGCAGATACAGGAAGAGACTGAATTTACAAGCGGGAAGTCTAAACCTGGCTCCTCCTCCTCCTCCTCCTCCTCCTCCTCCTCTCAGTCACACCTCTGAGGCTGCAGGAGGAGGCCCCGAGAAGCACGGATGTGGCCAGCTGTCCCAGCAATCTTAACTCAAGGCCGGTGGTAACCCAGGCAAGAGACTCCAAATCTGACTTGTCTGGCACTACAGCCACCAACAGCATGTGGCTATTTCCACCTAATTAATTTAAATAAGTAAACCTTAATTTAAATAAAATAAATTCAGTTCCTCCGTCACACTGGCTCACATTTCAGGTTCTCGATAGCCACATATGGATAATGGCTGCCACACCGGATGGTGAGGATGTGGGGCATTTCCATCCCCTTAGAAAGTCTTGTTAGAGCCGGGTGGTGGTGGCGGCGGCGGCACACGCCTTTAACCACAGCACTCGGGAGGCAGAGGCAGGCGGATCTCTGTGAGTTCGAGGCCAGCCTGGTCTACAGAGCAAGATCCAGGATAGCCAGGGCTACACAGAGAAACCCTGTCTCGGAGAGGAAGAAAAAAAAAAAGTCTTGTTGGGCAGGCTGCTGTAACACTGACAAGCAGGGAAAGCCTGGCAGATGTGTGGGCCCTACTGGAGGGGAAGGGGGTGCATGAGGGAAGGAAAGGGATGTGAAAGGGATCCATGCTAAGTCAGTTCCACTTTCAGAAACAGATGCTTTTTGCAGCAATTCCAATAAGTAAAATACCCATGGAAAATAGGCCCCGCATCTGGTGTTTAATACCTATTTGCACTCTAATGACCTTTAAGATACAGACATCAAGGTAGAGCATTGCCTTTTTGTTGATGTTGTTTTTCTTTTATTGAAAATAGATTTTTTTCATATAATATATTCTGGCTACAGTTTCTCCTCCAGCTCCTCTCCACCTCCCCTTCCATCTAGATCCACCCCCATCTGACTCTCATTAGAAAATAAACAGGTGGCACACACCTTTAATCCCAGCATTTAGGAGGCAGAGGCAGGCTAATCTCTGTGAGTTTGAGGCCAGCCTGATCTACAAATCTAGTTCCAGGACAGTTAAGGCTACACAAAGAAAACCTGTCTCAAAAAACAAAGCAAAAAAAAAAGAAAGAAAGAAAGAAAGAAAGAAAGAAAGAAAGAAAGAAAGAAAGAAAGAAAGAAAGAAAGAAAGAAAGAAAGAAAGAAAGAAAACAGGCATCTAAAGGATAATAATATAATATCAAACAAATCAAAATAAGACAAAACAAATAAACAGAAGGAAAAGAGCCCAAATAAAGGTACAAGAAACATATAAACGCAGAGACATACTCATTTGTACATTCAGGAATCCCATATGTCTTAGTAAGGGTTTCTATTACTACTACGAAACACCATGACCAAAAGGCAAGTTGGGGAGGAAAGTGTTTATTTAGCTTACCCTTCAGCATTGCTGTCCATCACTGAAGGAAGTCAGAACAGGAACTCAAACAGGGCAGGAACCTGGAGGCAGGAGCTGATACAGAGGCCATGGAGGGGTGCTGCTTACTGGCTTGCTCCCCAGGGCTTGTTCAGCCCACCTTCCCATAGAACCCAAGACCACCAGCCCAGCGATGGCACCACCCACCATGAGCTGGGCTCTCCCCCACTGATCACTAAATGAGAAAATGCCTTACAGCTGGATCTCCTGGAGGCATTTCTTCAACTGAGGCTCCTTTCTCTGATGACTCTAGCTTGTATCAAGTTGACACACAAAACCAGCCAGTAGACCATAAAAACACAAAATCTGAAGCCATGTAAAACCTTTAGGGGAAAAATAAATAAATAAAATAAAAGAAGTAAAAGTAAAGAAAAAAAAGCCCTGACATGACATTGTAAGTCAAGAACCTTCAAAGATGCCATTGAGTTCTTTTGGAGTTGGCCGTCAACTGCTGGGCATGGAGCCTACCCTTAAGAATAGTTTGTTTCCTCTCCAGGTGCTGGTGACACACCCTTTAATCCCAGCACTCAGGAGGCAAAGGTAGATGGATCTCTGTGAATTCGTGGCCAGCCTGGTCTGCAATGCAAGTTCCAGAACACCCAGGGCTACACAGAGAAACCCTATCTTCAAAAACAACAACAACAAAAAGGTTGTTTCCCCGGTGAAACTCCCTTGGAGAAAACTAAATTTTCATTTGCAAGTCGTTATCAGTTGGAGATAGTTTCTGGGTTAGGGATGGGGCATGTGTCCACGTCTCCTTTCAACTCTAGGACCCCAACTTGTGCAGACCTGTGCAGGCCCTGGGCATGCTGCCTCAGTCTCTGTGAGTTCACGTGAGCATTGGTCCTGCTGTGTTTAGAAGGCCTTGGTGTCCTCCATCCCCTCTGGCTCTTACACCATTTTTTTCCACCTTCTTTTCTGCAAGGTTCTCTAAGCCCTGACGGGAGGGATTTGATGGAGACATCCTGTTTAGAACTGAGTACTCCAAGGTCTTTCACTCTCTGCACAGTGTCTAGCTGTGGGTCTCTGCATTAGTTTCCATCTGATGCAGGAGGAAGCTTCTCCGATGATGGCTGAGCAGTGCACTGATCTACGGGTATAGCAGAACGTCATTAGGAGTCATTTTATTGCTATGTTCCTCTTGTAAAACAGCAGTATTTGGTTTTACCCTAGGTCCCTGGGCTATCTAGTCTCAGGTTCTTGGTCACCCAAGCAGCATCAGGTATGGGTTCCATCTCGTAGAGTGGGCTTTAAATTAAACCAGATATTGGTTGGTTGCTCCCACATGCTTGCCATCATTGCTTTAGCACATCTTGCAGGCAGAACACCACTGTAGATTGAAGGGTTTGTAGCTGGGTTGATGTTTATGGTTCTCCTTTGGTAGCGTGCAGAGGACCTTCCAGTACATAAAGACTAGGCCATAGGAGTGAAGGCTCTAGGTAGGCACCAGCTCAATTTCTCCTTGTTGAATGAGTTGTGTGGGTGTCATTTTTCAGACATAGGGTCTTGCCGTTGTTTTTTGGAGAGCAAACCATAGCCTGTGCAACAGCCTGTGTTGTTTAGGGGTTCCCATGGACCCCTTTGGCCAACAGCTGGATTGGATATAACCCTTCCTGGTACTGAAGCTTCATTTGGTGGTAAGAGATGTCCAGTTGAGGCTTTGTCTTTCCTGTTATTTGGCGATTTTGTTTCGATTGCCTCCATAAATGTATATACTTTGGAAGCTTCTACTGTATTAGGTTTCCATACAACCCCCCCAAGGGCCCTTAATTTTAGCTGCCTCTCCCTGTATTTCCTCCCTCATCCCCCTCAGCCCTCCCCCTCTCTGTTTGATTCTCCCATTCCAGTCATTGGCCATTCTCACTGGTGTAAGATGAAATCTCAAAGTAGCTTTGATTTGCATTTCCCTGATGGGTGAGGATGCTGAACATTTCTTTAAGTGATTCTCAGCCATTGGAGTTGCTTCTTTTGAGACTTCTCTGTTTGGATCTGTACCCATTTTTAATTGGGTTATTTTTTTTCTTGATATCCAATTTTTGAGTTCTTTATGTATTTTGGATATTAGCCCTCTATCAATATGCAGTTGATTAAAAAAAAAATAAAATAAAAAAAAAATAAAAAAAAACTTCTGTAGGCTGATGCTTTGTCCACATGATGGTGTCCTTTGCCATGCAGAAACTTTTCAGTTTCATGAGGTCCCATTTAATTAATTGTTCATCATAATACCTGTGCTAATGGTGTTCTGTTCAGAAATTCTTTTCCTGCACCAATATGTTCAAGGCTGTTCTCCACTTTTTCTTCTGTCAGGTTCAGTGTATCTGGTTTTATGTTGAGGTCTTAGATCCATTTGGAATTGATTTTGTGCAGGGTGATAAATATGGATCTATTTGGATTCTTCTACATGAAGCCATCCAGTTTGACCAGCACCATTTGTTGAAGATGCTGTCTTTTCTTTTCTTTTCTTTTCTTTTCTTTTTTTTTGTAAACAGTCTATATTTCTGGCTTCTTTATCAAAACTCAGGTATCTATAGGTATGTGAATTTATGTTTGGGTCTTCAATTCAATTCTACTGACCAATGTGTCTGTTTTTGTATCAGTACCATGCTGATTTTATTACTACACTCTGTAGTACAATTTGAGGCTTGGGATGGTGAGACCTCCAGCAGTGTTTGATTATTCAGGATTGTTTTAGCTATCCTGGGTTTTCTATGCTTCCATCTGAAGCTAAAAATTGCCCTTTCAATATCTGTGGAGAATTGTGTTGGAATGTTGATGGGGACTGCATTGAATCTGTAGATTGTGTTTGGTACCATGGCCATTTTCACTATATTAATCCTACCGATCCATGAGCATGGGAGATCTTTTCACCTTCTGGTATCTTCTTCAATTTCCTAGAGTTTGTATCAACTAACTGTTTTGCTTGCTTGGTTAGAGTTACTCCAACATATTTTACATTTCTTGAAACTATTGTGAAGGGTATTGTTTCCCTGGTTTTTTTTTTCTCGGTCTGTTTGTCATTTGTATATAGGAAGGCTACTGATTTTTGTGAGTTATTTTTGTACCCAGCTACTTTGCTGAATTTGTTTATCAGCCGTAGGAATTTCCTGGTGGAAATTTTAGGGTCACTTATGTATACTATCATATCATCTACAAATGAAGATACTTTGATTTCTTCCTTTCCAATTTGTATCCCCTTAGTCTCCTTCAGTTGTTTTATGGTTCTAACTAAGACATCAAGTACTGTATTGAATAGGTATGCAGAGAATGAACAACCTTGTCTTGTTCCTGATTTTAGTGGAATTGCTTTGAATCTCTCTCCATTTAAGTTGATGTTGGCTGTGGGCTTGCAGTAAACTGTATTTATTATGTTGAAGTGTGCCCCTTGAATCCCTGATCTCTCCAGGACTTTCATCATGAAGGGGTGTTAGATTTTGTCAAAGGCCTTTTCTGCATCTAATGAGATGATCGTGTGGTTTTTGTCTTTTAGTTTGTTTATATGGTGGATCACATTTATTGATTTACATATGTTGAATCATCCCTGCGTCTTTTGGAAGAAGCCTACTTGATCATGGTAGATCTACTTTTGATCATAGTAGATCATCTTTTTGGTGTGTTCTTGGATTTGGTTTGCAAGTATTTTATGAGAGTTTTTGCATCTATACTCATAAGGGAAACTGGTCTGTAATTCTTTTTTATTGGGTCTTTATGTGGTTTAGATATCAGTGTAACTGTGGTCTCATAAAATGAATTAGGTAATATTCCTTCTATTTCTAGTTTGTGAAATAATTTAGAGTATTGGCATTAACTCTTCTTTGAAAATCTGATAGTGCCTACATCCAAACCATCTGGCCCTGGGCTTTTGGGGGAGAAACAGGGGGACTGGGCAACTTTTAATGACTGCTTCTATTTCCTCGGGGGTTATAGGGCTTTTTAAATTAGTTATCTGATCTTGATTTAACTTTATTAAGTGGAATGTATTGAGAAAATCACCCATTTCTTTTAGGTTTTCCAATTTGGTTGAGTGCAGGTTTTAAAGAATGCCCTTAGGGTTCTCTGGATTTCCTCAGTGTCTAGTGTTATGTCTTCATCCCTAAGTTTGTTCATTTGGATCTTCTCTCTCTGCCTTCTAGTTAATTTGGAGAAGGGTTTGTCAATCTTACTGATTTTCTCAAAAAAGCAACTCTTTGTTTCATTGATTATCTGTATTATTTTTGTTTCTATTTTGTTGATTTCAGTCCTGAGTTTGATTATTTCTTGCGTTCTACTCCTTTGGGGTGTGATTTCTTCTTTTTGTTCTAGATTGTTCATGAGTGCTGTTGTTAGTACAGAATCTCTCCAATCCTTCTTTATGTATAGGCACTTAGTGCTATCCGCTTGCCTCTTAGAATTGCCTTCATCATGTCCCATAAGTCTGGATATGCTGTTTTTATATTCATTCAATTCTAGAACATTTTTAATTTTTTCTTAGTCTCTGTATTAATCAATTTTTAAATTTTTCATTCAGTAGTGAGTTGTTCAGTTTCTCTGAGTTTGCAAGTTCTCTGTCATTTCTATTGTTGTTGATGTCTAGCTTTAATGTGTGGTGGTCAGATAGAAGGCAGGGTGTTGCTTCAATTTTCTTGTGTCTGTTGAGACTTATTTTGTGTCTGATTAGGTCATCAATCTTGGAGAAACTCCCATGAGCAGCTAAGAAGGTACATTCTTTTGTGCTTCTGTGAAATGTTCTGTAAATATCTGTTAGGTCCATTTGGTTTGAAATGTCACTTAGCTTCAGTATTTCTCTGCTTAGTTTTTTTCTGAATGACCTGTCTATTGGCCAGAATGGGATATTGAAGTCTCCCACTATCAGTGTGTGGGGGCCAATATGTGATTTAAGCTGTAGTAGTGTTTCTTTTGCAAACTTGGGTGCCCTTGTGTTTGGGGCATAGATGTTAAGAATTGAAAAATCATCTTGGTGGGTTTTCCTTTGATGACTATGTAGTGTCCTTCTCTATCTCTTCTGATTAGTTTTGATTTGAAATCTATTTTGTTAGATATTAAAATGGCTACACCAGCTTGCTTCTTAGAACCATTTGCTTGGAATATCTTTTTCAACCCTTCACCCTGAGGTGATGTCTATCCTTGATGTTGAGGTGTGTTTCTTGGATGCAGCAGAAGGATGGATCCTGTTTTCAAGCCTACTCTGTTAATCTGTGCCTTTTTATTGGGGAACTGAGACCATTGCTGTTGACAGACATCAATGAGCAGTATATGCTGATTCCTGTTGTTTTGTTCTTGTGGTTTGTCCTGACTGCTCCCTTTTGATGTGCTGGTCTGGGATTATTTATTCCTTGTGTTTTCTTGGGTGTAGTTAACCTCTTCTGATTGAGGTTTCCCTTCTGGTGCTTCCTATAGAGCTGGGTTTGTAGATAGACACTACTTAAATTTAGTTTTATATTGTAATGCCCTTCTTTCTCCATCTATTGTGATTGAAAGTTTTGTGGGTATTGTAGTCTGGACTGGGTTGGCATCTGTGGTCTCTTAGATTTGTAGAACATCTGTCTAGGCCCTTCTGGTTTTCAGAGTCTCCACTGAGAAGTCGGGTGTTATACTAGTAGATCTGCCTTTATATGTTACTCGGTCTTTTTCCCTTACAGCTTTTAATATTCTTTCTTTGTTCTGTACACTTAGTGTTTTGATTATTATGTGCCAAGAGGACTTACTTTTCTGGTCCAGTCTCTTTTGTGTTCTGTATGCTTCTTGTACCTGATAGGCACCTCCTTCTTTAGGGAAATTTACTTCTGTTTTGTTGAAAGTATTTCTATATCTTTGGCTGGGTTTCTCCTCCTTCCTCTACTCCTATTATTCTTAGATTTGGTCTTTTCGTAGTGTCCCAGATTTCCTGGATGTTTTGTGCCTGGAGTTTTTAGATTTAACACTTTCTTTGACTGAGGTCTCCATGTCTTCTACCTTGTTCTCAGTGCCTGAGAAGCTCTTTCCATCTCTTGTGTTCTGTTGCTGAGGCTTGCCTCTGAGGTTCCTGATCCAGTTCCTAATGTCCCTTAGTTTGGGTTTTCTTTATTGAAAGGTCTCGAACTGTTCTGTTCATTCCCTTCTACTGGCTGTGTTTTCACAGAGTTCTTTAAGGGATTTGTTTGTTTCCCCTTTCAGGACCTCTAGCATATTCATAAAGCTATGTTAAGGTCCTTGTCTTGTGCTTCAACTATGCTGCCTCTCTCAAGGTTTACTGCAGTCGGGTTACTGGACTCTAGAGAGAACACACTGTTCTGCTTGTTTTGATTGTGTTTTCATACAATGGGGTTGGGATGATCGTAAGTGCTGATATCTGGTCTCGTCTTTATTGGGAGTGATGCTCGGGAATGGGAATGGGCTAGAAGAGGGTGGGGGGAGCTGAGGGGAGGGAGGAATTCTACCAGAATCTGCTTAGTCCCCTGGGAGTGGGGGCAGAGAGGGAGGGGAGGCCGGCCGCAGCAGGTAGTCTGCTACAGAGCTGGGGGTGGGACAGGGGGTTGGATTTGGAAGCAAGAAGGGAGAGGTGAAGCTCTGCAGTGAGGCTGCCTCCCTCCCTGGCCTGTGTCAGGCAGAGCATTTTCAAATGCTTAGGACTGCAGCTGCCAGTTTGGTGAATCTGGCCTGACTGGTTGTGCTTATGATCTGCTAACATAGCAAAGCTTTTGGAGAATGGAAAAGAGCGTATTCTAAGGGTTTGGTTTTTTTGTTTTGTTTTATTTTTTTTCATATTTTAAGAAAGAGACACGATTGCAAAGATGAAAATATTGCATGAAATCCTGCAGATTGGCTTATATGAAATAAATTCCAAAATATCAGTGCTTTGTGAAAGGGTTGCATATGGTTGCCGTGCCTCTCTGTTCCGATTTCCAGGGGAGCAGCCCAGCTCCACCTTTCCCTCTGATTCTAAGATGTCTTCATCAGGAGCCAGAGACAACGGCTGGCCCTGGGGGGTGCAAGCTTCATGGATGAAAAGCTGGCCTCACTATTAAGCTAGGAAGTGGAGAGTAGAAGTGGAGAGTGTGTGGAAACAGCTCTCAGCAGGACGCAGCAGCCCACCCAAGGGCAGCAAGGGTTCCACTTCCTGCCCGGTGTGCTCCCTGCACACCCAGACTTCTAGCACGTAAGGCCAGCGTGGGCTACAGACAAGACTCCACCCCAGCAACCCAAGGATGTAGCTCAATGGTACACAGCTTGCCTGGCATACTGAATTCCATCTGCAGCATCACAATTAATTAATTGAAGTCTGTGCTTTTAAATGCCACACTTAAAACAATATAGATACTAAGATACTGAAATTTTTCAAAGCAGTATGACTCGTAAGATATTGACTTATTAAATTTAATATTACCATCAACAGGGAGAGGAACGTGTATGGTTCTTATTCTTACACTTAAGCCTTCTTCAGACAGGCAGGGTGCTATACACTGGTTGCAGTGTGACATGACAATCCTTTTCAAGGACCTGGAGTGACTTGTGATCACACTGATTTTCACCTCAGTATCCCACACATTTCTCTCCTCGTTTTTTTTTTTTTTAATGCTTTCTTTAATCCTATGTGTATGTTCTTTCTTTTCAACTAACACACAGTCTTCTCACTCTACGTGAGGCGCTGAGTGAGGTCGTGGTAGATAAAGTGGGGCATCAGAGCCTTCTGGCCAGCAGACTAGGTAAGATGTTCATCTTCCCAAATAATATTTATAATGCTATTATACTACACGATACACGTACTGGATACTATACTAGTATTCAGCTGAGGGGTGCTGAGGGCCAGGCAGCAGGCGAGGGGCCAATAAGCCTTCTTGGGAGGTTCCAGTCTCCAGGAGAAAACAGGCCTGGTTACCACGGGAAAGGCGGCGCGTGGCACAGCCGGTAGGGAAGGAACCAGAAGGCAGGGCATCTTTCGAAGCTGTGGAGCCCGGGTTCAGCAGAAGAGAGGGACAGCTTCACAGAGGAGATGGGGGAAGCCCCAGACGTGTGTCAGGGACACCGGAAAAGCAGTGGGAGAGAAGGCAAATCAGACCTCAAAGGGCACCTATTTTCTTTCACATGTAAAGTCACGATCCCTTTGGAAATCCTTGCACACACCTTTGTAACAAGCACCGAGGAGCTGCTTTTCCTGACAAACACCGAGTCTCCACTTGGGACCACAAGGAAACCGGAAGCCGGCCGGAAGCCGGGTGCCTCCGCCCCCTCTTTGTGTCTGTCTGCTTTACGCCAACTCAGACACCTGCTTATCTCTGTGTAGGGACAATAATCACCGGAGAGTCCGTCTTCCTAGCCAGTCTCATCTCCTTGCAGGGCTGAAGGCACAGAGATAAGTCACTGTCCTAAACTGCAGTCACTCTGCATCTAGAAACAAATCCTTCCAGGACAGACCATCCCAAGATGGAAACAATTACCTCTGCTGAAGAGCCTTCACCCTGGAGGACATCATCTTGTCAGAAGCAGATTGGTCCCCTCAGGTGATGACAGCAATTAACAGATTAATAATTTATCAGACCTCTTGCAGAACCAGAGCTGAGACAGTGATGGGCAGGACCATACCTGACTAGGACTCGTTAATTATGCATACTTTTTTTTTTTCCTTGACACAGGGTCCCAGCATGTAGCCTGGCTGGCCTGGAATTCACCATGCAGACCAGGCTGGCCTTGAACTCACAAGAGCTCGACCTCCCTCTGCCTTAGTGCTGGGGTTAAATGTGTGCACCACCCGCCTAACTAGGAAGAATGCTTGCCACCTGCCCCAGTTCAGCCTCTGCTGAAAACTAAAGCTCCTATGAATGCCTTTTAAGATGAACTTGGGGTCTCTAGACCCCCTGATTCGCTCCTCTTCCCAGTGGCATTGATTAAAGTCCTTTTTCTGTTCTTCACCATTGTTCGTGTCTTTGATTGGCATATCGGGACAGGTGGCTAAACCTTACCCGTTTCAGGTGCTTGTGCCCTGAAACTCCAGTTACACTTTGGCACAATTTCTTTTGCTCTGTTCTGATCTGGTTGTTTGTTTTGATTTTGGTATTTTCTAAGACAGAGTGTGAAGTCCAGACTGACCTCCAGTTCCCTAGGTGGCTGGGCATGACCTTGAACTCCTGTTCCTCCTACATCTGCCTCCCAAATGCTGCAATGACAAACCTGTGTCACCGCCGCACTTGGCTCTTGATTCTTTCTTTTCTTATTGAAATGTTTTTTCGTTTTCTCTTTACTCTCAGGCATATGTACTGATTCCCCACACCACTCCCCTACATAGAGTCACCAAAATCCTATGCAATTTGCCCATGTGCCATAAATACATGTCATTTTTACATGTGGAGGACCACAAGAAAGAGAAAGAAGCAGGTACCTAGGTGAACGTAGCTGATTAAGAAAGGCCGGGTGCACAGGGCAGCCTGGGCTGAGAAAAGTATTCCTTTTTAATACTTGAACACAACATGGACTATTTTTCCTCATTGCAAATATCTACTTCTGACTTTACGTGTGTGTTCATGTGTGTACATGCGTGGGGGGGGGTCGTTGGGGATGGAGACTAGAGGCTGACACTGGTGTGTTTTCCAATCACTGCCCCACTTATTTTTTGAGACATGATCTCACTGTCTGGAGTTCACCAATTTGACTGGACTAACTGTCCAGCAAGCCCCAGGGACTCTCCTCTCTCCCTCTCCCCTCACTGGGATTACAGGCATGAGCCACCACACACTGAATTCGGTCCTTGTGCCTGGGGCAGCACTGACTGTGTCTCTTGATTCTCCCCTAGCTTTTACTTCTTCACTAAAAAGATTAGTTTATTCTGCAACTTATATTTTGAGGCATCATGGGTTTCTTAAGTGTCTCCTATGTGCTTAAAATTATATTTCTAGCCAAAAATACTGCCAAGTGGGGGAATATAAACCTGTAATCCCAGCATTTGGAAGGTAGAGGCAGTAATCTCCTGGGTAGAAGGTAGAGACAGGATCTCCTGGGGTAGGGGCACTGTTTGTATCCCCTGATGGGGAGAGGGCAGAGATGAGGGATCTTCTGGAGATCCAAATGAACAAGCGTATCAACTTGAACTATCTTTTGTTTTTCGCTTTTTTTGTCTTTGTTTCTGTGGTGCTCGGAACTGAATCTAAGGCCTTGCACAGCATCCTGGACAAGTGCCCTGCCACTGAGCAATGGGCACAGCCTCCTTTTTAGTTTTGATTTGAATTGGGATTCTCACTAAATTACCCAAGCAGGCCTTGAACTCCTGATCCCCTGTCTTGGCCTCCTGAAAAGTTAGGATTACAAGCCTGCGTGACCATGCCCAATTTGAAATGTTTTTCAATGTGATCAGACCGCGTCATTATATCTGGAAAGAGGCAGCCTTGAAGCCAGGTGTGAGGAGATGAAGGGATGTGGTGGTTTGACTAAGAATACACACACACACACACACACACACACACACACACACACATCATAGCTCATAGATTTGAATGCTGAGTCAGAAGGGAGTGGGGCTATTTGAAAGGATTAGGAGGTGTGGCCTTGTTGGAGGAAGTGTGTCACTGGGGGTGGGCTTTGAGGTTTTCAAAAGACCAAGCCAGGCTCTCCCTGCTGCTGCCTGCAGATCCAGCTATGGATCTCGGCTCCCTCTCCAGCACCATGTCTGCCTCCATGCACCATGCTTTCTGCCATGATGATAATGGACCAAACCTCTGAAACTGTAAGCCAGTTCCAATTAAATGCTTTCGTTTACAAGAGTTGCTGTGGTCATGGTGTCTCTTCACAGCAATAGAAAACTCTCTGTGTGGCTAAAACCTGACAAAGCCAGCCAGTCTTTGGAAAGGGCCAAATACAAGGGGTAGCTTTGCAAATCCGCCTTCTAACTGGAGCCTCTGACCCAGGCAGACACCGAGGGAGGGGCTTTGGATGCCGCTTTAATAGTTCAGTGCTCCAATGACTGTGCCGGGGACTTCCTACTTTTGCACAGTGGGTGAGCATCGGTTCACTGCTGGCTGCTGACTAAGCCGTTGCAGCATGGGAAGAATGGATTATATCCTGGCAGGCCAGTCTCTTTATCTATGTTTACAAAAGAAAGAGAGCCCAGGAGGCAGACCAGCAAGAGACAACAAAATCCTAGCATTTGGGAGGCTGAGCCAAGAGGAATAGGAGTTCAAAGCTAGCCTGGGCTACATCAAAAGTCCCAAGGCCAGCCTAGATTATGTAAAACCCTGTCTCAATAAACAACAAGGAGCTGGGGCATGGTGTGGTGGGTAAAAGCATTCATGCCACCAATCTGACCATCCAAGTTTGATCCTCAGAACCCACATAAAAACTGGTACAGTAGCAGATACACCAGAGACCCGACCTCAGCCAAGTGGAACGGCAGAACTGACTCCTGCCCTGGCCTCCACATAAGCATCACAGCACACATGCACATACAAATGCACACACTAAGTAAATAAATTACACATATACACAATCTATATAATGTGTGTATATATATAGCGCTACGGCAGATTGGAAGAGGATCCTTCCCCACACTTTCACTTTGGATTTGGCCACAAGAATAGTTTTGACTAACTGGGAATGGGATTCATTTGGAAAGACATTCCTGGGTGTGCTTTAGGCTTGGCTTGGCACTTTACCATTTCTCATTCTGTGTCCCGCCTGAGTTCTAGGATTTGACCCAGAAGCCTTATCTCTGCTCTTTAAGCTAAGGCTTAAAATGTACTTGTGTGTTGGGATTTGCCCGCTCATATTTCTGTCTTGACCTTCAGTTATCCCTTGGTCCATCCAACACAGTGCAGACTCAGACCTGCAGAATGAGACAAAACCAAGTCAGTCAGCCTGTAGATCCATAACAACAAACAGAGTAATATAACCCTCACCTACAGAATCCAAGTCACTCAGAGCAGGAATCCAACATCCCATAAACAACAAACAGCGTAATATAACCCTCACCCACAGTATCCAAGTCACTCAGAGCAGGAATCCAACATCCCATAAACTGTGACTGTGCCTCAATGAACAACGTACTACCCATCAAAGAAGTGCGGTTCCCAGAAAGGAGCTGAGAGGAAGGAGCACACACGAAGACTTTGTTCCCACTGGAAGCAGTGGTTGAACAACTAGCGTACAGTAATCCAAACACATTGAAAATATATATATTAGAACAAAGCAACTGTTCACTCTAGCTTGAGCAAAAGAGAGCAGAGCAATAAATAAAAGGGAGACCTGGCCCAGATGTGAGCTGGGTCCCATCTCAGGGGCGTCTACAGTCGCTGCATCGTCTCAGTGTATCTTCCCTTTTTTTTTTAACTTTTTATTTTGAAATCGTTTTGCACTTGCAGAAAAAAATAATTAAATAGACAGTTCCCACATTCTTCACTTAGCTTCCCCTAATACTATATAAGCCTACATAATCTTACCATCCAAACCAGGGCATTCATTTGAAAAGTCATTCCTGGGTGTGCTTTAGGCTTGGCTTGGTGCTTCACCATTTCTCATTCTGTGTCCCGCCTGAGTTCTAGGATTTGACCCAGAAGCCTTATCTCTGCTCTTTTCTTCCCATCCCAACAGTTCCTCAATCTTCCTTGACATTTATGACTTGGGCATTTTTAAAAACCACTGATCACTTCTTTTATAGAATTGCTTTATCTGATGTGTTTTCATGATTTGTGTGTGTGTGTGTGTGTGTGTGTTAGTTTAAGAAACTGTAAGAATGATGCTGTGTCCCTCTGGAGTGCTGGGGCACACTGTCTTGTTGCGGTGACATCAGCTTTGACTATTTGGTTGAGTAGTATCTGCAGGAACTCACCATCATCCAGTCAGTGGTTTTCTTTTGAAGTTAGTAACCACCTTGGGGAAGAGACCACAAACAGCATGTTTCTCCTCGAGTCCTCCACGGCGGACTTTAACCTCTAGGAGCCAACATTAGCTGAGACATTACAACTGCTGTGTACAGCAACTTGCACACCTAAAGCTAGAGGGAGCCACTAAAGAACAGTCCCTTCGAATCCATCCCCAACCAAACCACTAAGGGATGTGAGCTAAGTGTGCAAAACGCTCAGAATGGTCCTTCCTCGGACTGGTTGACTCTCAGCCACCTTTCTGCACTGCTTTGCAGAGTCAAGCGTACAGCCTTTCACAGGTCTTACAGACGTCAATAAAGAGAATAGCTAGGAACATACCAGCTTCCATGTAACCAAAGCGAGTAAAGCCAAGGTGTAGAACAGAAAACCACAGGAGCCTGGTGAGCACAAACATGCACTCAACTTAGCCTACTGCCGTACTTTCTAGTTGTTACATTAACAAAGAAACAGCCTCCTCTGAGCTATGGCCCAAGCAGAGCCCCAGACAACATCCTCATTTTCAATAACTCTTCCCCTTTATCTCACTCCGCCTGATGCCTAATAAGCTGATTGCTATTTACTTTGGGCCAACAGCTAATCTGTTAATGATTGATTTTAAATTTTTACAGTCATTTGTCTTTGGCAGGACCTGAGACTAAGGAAGGCAGTCCTTTCCTACCTGATGAATTGGCTTTTTCTTTAGGGGAGAGACCAACAAGAAAAAAAGAAAGAAAGATTTAAGTCAAAAGTCCTCATGGTTACATTGTGCTGACGAGCAGTTGACACCCAATGAGAAATTTCAGTGCAGAAGCCGAAATGGTAACTCTCCCCGCGAAAGTCAGCTGCCTTGGAATTGTCAGCAAACAACGTAAGTGGGCATTTTGCTAATGGTGCCACCGGGTAAAGACTGTCTTCAGTATGAAGTAAATTGTAATTGTATCATAAATTTAAAGAGCCTGAAACTCTTAATTAACAAAATTGATACTCATTGCCTGGCTAGAATGGACTAGCTAAAACCAAAGCCATTACAGTCCTTTAAAACAATCTAAACTGCGTACCACACGATGTATGGGTTTTTGTAGAAAATATGCCGAAGAGTGGGTTTGGCTTTCCACTTAAAATGAGATGACCATTGACTAGACAGTTGTTGTTTTAATTGGCATCACCCAAAGATGCTCTGCAATTTAATCACTGCTTCTAAAAATGGAGCCGTGGACAATTACTGTGTTCTGAAAAGTGGAGGGAACACCATGAGTTAGTGCTGTGGGTCTTCAGGAGCACGGCTTCTTCCCAAAGTTAAGCTCTCCTCTGAGATGCCATCTCTAATTTTGTAAATAAGAATGACCCCCCAAGGCTAGCATCTCCATCAAATATTTATTAAAATGCACCCCAAGACCTCTAATCTCAAAATGGAACTGAATGCATCCAAGTGTCCCTGAAAGACGAGAGTGATTTTCAGTGTGAACCAGCACACTGATGTAATGAAGAGGAGGGACACGGGGGAAAGTGGGGTTCGGGGGTGTGGAAGTGATGGCAGATCTTCCTGGGGAGCCTGTATCATACATTAACAGACAGGACACTTTACAGAGCCTCTAAACGGAAAGACTAAACGGTTTGAAGGATAAAAGCCTTATCTTATTAATATTTTAGATCCCACAAGACATTGAGGCTCCATCTGCCATCACCAATACCTGAGAAAGGATGGGGGCAGTGGTGGTGGGGGGGGGGGGGACCATTGCCTCCCCCGGTCTGCTGACCTTCTAGAGAGGCAAGTACCCCGTGACAGCAAGTGCCTATCTCAGCAGACACACTGGGAATGGGAGAAAGTGTTAAATATAACCAGGTGGACAGTGATGAATTGACACACTGAAAAATCGAACGCTTCAGTAATCGGCCTAAGGATCTGATATCAACAACATTTTTCAGTTTTGTCCAAATTCATTGAAAGGCGTACTTTAGCAAGTTCACTTCCCATTGGTGAGACCTTTCATCTTCGCGCTGCTTTCCTGATTGGATTCGGTGTCGCTGTCGCTTTGGGCAGCCGTACACACCAGCGGCTGACAGTCCGCTCGTGAGCTGAGGCAAAAGAAGATGAGCACAAGTATAAATGGGTTTTACTCTACCATTAATTAAAAAACGATTAAATATCTATCAACGTGGTTATTTAAAAAGAATTATGAAAGCCCTGCTATATAAAAATGCATCAGGTACTGAGCCCGATGGCGCTGGGAACCCGAGATGCTGAAATATGGGCTTCTGTTTTGCAGGAAGGAGCTTCTATAACTATAATTCTAATTACAGAACTCTAATTAATGTCAACAAGGCTCCCGATAACTTCATTAAATCTTTGGAATATTTGTATTATCTTAAGACAATCTCTATCCATTAGAATGAAGAAATCCTTTAAAATAACTTTTTCTAAATGCTGCTGCTGCATTTTTTCTTCTTTGGGGACACAAGTCATAAAATTTACTCTATGGTTTCATTCATCTCCAGGGCGGTATTCCAAAAATTCTCAAACTCAAACACACTTCTATTTTTTCCCCTGGAGCAGATGTAACATGGCTGTCAGCTACGCTCACTCTCTCCCTTAGGCCTAAATAAAAACTGGCTCCAGCTTCCTTCCCACATCCTGTGGGAAGGCCAGCATCTTCCCCCTAGATGTCTGAGAATGGCTGAGAGCTAACATTCTCAGGGTCACTTGCCTCTCTCTCCAATGGCTCACTTGTCTCACATCTCCTGTGGCCGAGTTAGAGTCTAGACCTTGTACACAACCCTTTCCACTTTATTTCTGTCCACCAAAAGACTCAAAGTGTCTTTTTTGGAAACCGACCTTCCCTTTTCAGAAGTTCCCGTCCTTTGCCATCCTGCTTGCTCCCACATGTCATCTCCCACCTCTTCTTCCATCTCCACATTCCTGTAAACTTCTTCCTCAGAGCAGTTTGCTATCTCTTCAGCTAGCTCCAGCCTGTCCGGGCAATCTCCTCTGGGCCTTATCTTCATGGCCAAATGCCTCCATTAAGGTGGCAGACTGTCTCCTCCCTGAAAGGAATTCCTGGCCAGCTCTTAAAATAACAGCATTTTTCTCCAGGCTGCCCATATATTATGAGAACATCTGACTCATTCCTTCAAATGTTCAGGAAAAGGAACCACAAAGGACAGTTGATTTTATGATAAGCACCATAGGAAAGCATGGAAGGTGTGCAACAGATAGAAACATAAGATCAATATGGGGATGGGGGGCTAACTTATGGGTAGGGCCTCTAATTTCAAATTCATCCTGTGAAGGCTCATAAAAAGACTAGTCTGTAAAATAACCAGAGAGCTATGTTAAACTGATAACGAGCTTCCATCCTGAGAGCTTCCTGGGTCTCTAAGTTCCTAGCTTTTTCCAGAAGGTGCTGTATGTGAGATTCTTAAATAGCAGTGTGTGTGAGAGAGAGACTGACTGATTTCCCATTGCAGACTAAGCCAGAACTTAAGAGAAGACAATATCTTGATGCTTGGAAGGATGCAAAGAATTCCAGAAACAGGCAAGAGGTCAATTGCTTTCCTGTCCTTTCAGAATGTAGGAGACAGTGTCTCTCGGCTCCCACAACTCAGACTGTTGATGACTATAAAGATTCAGGGTGCAACTTATATGCCCATGAGAGGTCACCAGCCTTAGTAGAGTGGGTCCAGCCCCAGATCCATGGGTGCAGAGTGTCTCTATTCATTGCCAAAGTCAGACACACCCTAACCTCCAGCAGGATAGTTCATGAAGAAGAAAGTTAAGATATCTAAAGAGGTCACTGAGCAATGTATTTTTTTTCCTGTCTGTTGTGGCAAAGTACTAACAGTTTCTAAACAAATGATAGTTAAGTCAACTAAGTTCAAGCCTAAATTAAAAAGTTCATGTGAACACAATGCTGGAAACATATACTCAATCTGCTATGCTTCACTCAGTGGGAAACAAAGGTAAAAAAACTACCTACCAGAATACTCTAACCAAATCATTGTGAACTTCTTGAGAGGGCTGAGCCCTCTGTTAATAACAGACTTTATTAAAATATTGTGACTCATTAAACACTTACCCCTGCTGTACCGTGGCTGCTTGGAGACATGTGGGGTGAACTTGCCCATGCACTAGGGAAGGGCCACATTTCAAGGGACATGGAAAGAATTTCCTCTATACTTAATATAATTGGTCAAAAATTCGTTCTTTGAATCAGACTACATGTGATTCGATCAATTCAGGATGAACTCATGTGTTCGAAATATGATTATGATATAAATAGTAAACAGTTCAATAACACCATGAACCAGGTGCTGTTTTATATATATATATGTATATATATATATATATATAAAACTTTCTATTTACTAATTTATATATACTTTGCGACACTAGAAGGCAGTGTCTACCAACATTCCCATCTTACAGATGAAGACCTGAGGGATAGAGATGGAGTAAAACTTCCTTGAGCTCTCACCAATAACACATAGCCAAGCCAGGCATGCCACCAGGAGTGTGACCAACCAGGCTTCACACTCAGATGTCACACTGCCTCATGTGGGCCGTAGTCCAACTTCAACCGCTTAGCAGCGGCAATACCAGAAACCAAGGCATGTATGGGCTATGGTGTTATTGCCAACTTCATGCCCTGAGGTCTGAGGCCTCCAGAAAAACTCACAGATTCAAACTGACTGCAGGGAGGGTAGTGGCTTAAAGGATTTGCATTGCCACGTATTTTAGGATATACCACTTCAGATAATTCTGTGTGTGAATGGTACCTTCATCCACAAGTCACTAATGTGTCAACTACAGGCTCTGGGGTCTTGTTTAAATAATACGGTAAATATTATTTGTATACGATTATTTCACATGACGGAGTATTAACACATTCTCTATACTCCTGCTTGGAGAATCTCTTCTTTTGCATATAACTTCTCTCTTCAATGCTGGTCAACACTAGCCTGACCAAATGACCTAGTGTGTGCTCCGAATTAAGGGAGGATGCATTCATGAGACTATACTGCAACTGTCGTGGGGTATCTGAATCTCTACCTTAATCCAGGAGACACTGTAACAGTGCATACACTAGGACTTACCTGAGATCATTTTGCACTGAGGCATCCCCTTTGACACAGTTGGCTGGCAGCACTGCACATTAGTGTGGGTAGCTGGGTAGAATACATTCTGTCAAATTGCCTCCAAATGAAATTCTCTCATTATCACCGGCCCTTAATATACACTGGACACATTAATGCACACAGTTACATTTCCTGCTGTCCTTTTTATATAATCTCAACTCTAAGCAACAGAAGGCCCCGACTCTAGTTGCCACCCGAAGCAGAGAGCATCTCTGCTTCCAGAGAACTAGAACTTTATCATTCATCGCCAGTAGCCCTCCGTTGGCATATAACAGACATTTCCTCTTTTGTGCACTTGTTCAATTTATGTTTGCTTCGTCACTGTCTTTCCCTGTAAGACTCGTGTGAGAAGGTGTATGCAGCAGTCTGTACTGCCTTTGCACCATCCTTTTGGGAAAAGGCCTGAGTATCTACTCTCCCCATACATGACTCAGAGTTCATCTTGACTGGTCCAAGCTGTTGACTGATTTAGACACGGGCAAGTGAGCAGAAGTCAGCTAGAGGTCTCTGGAGTGGGCTTTGCCACTCTGGAAAAGACTCAAGACAGGGAGGGAGAGGGGCTCTCTCTGTTTCAACTGCTCTCACTGCCTAGATGTGATGCCTGGAGCTATAGCAGCTGTTTATGGCAATGAGGGCACCTAAGCAGGGCAGAGGGACGAGAAGGCACTGGGACAGGAATGACGTTACTGAGCTATCAACATAACCGATCACATAACTGTATTTCCAAACTGCCACTTGTATGAGATAATACGCGTCTCACTATGGGTCAGGGTTTCTGATGCTCAGATCTACAAGTGTGGAAGGAGCTGGCAGGTCATGGGACTGTGGCCTTCACTTTTATTTGTCCAGAATGTGTTAATTATTATCCATAGTTGCTTATATTGTTATAGAGTTTGGACACAGAACAATAAATAAAATAAGTAAGTCCCTGCCAATGTGGAGACTTTGTGAATTAGTAAGTTCACCCTGTGCATTTGTGTTAGCCTTGTGTATTTAGCACACCCACATGGGAGAAAGAAGATACCCAAAGCTGGCAGAGTGAGAAGGAAACAGCATTTACTGTGCGTGAGAACAACTCTCAAAGGCTGTCCCATTCTGTCACCGCAGTCACATGCTAAGGTTTCTTTAAGGTCTCCGTCTCACCCATAAGAATGCTGAGACTCGGAGAGCATGGGCACCACAGTCAGGTCAGAACCCAGGTCTGACTTCATCTCTTTCGGTCCTCTGAGCGCACCAAGCCAGCAGCACAGGAAACAGGTCTGAAGTCGTGTCAGAGCAAAGCAGAACACACAGATCTCAGCACGCCTGATATGGACATGTCACAGACACCCATCCCCTACCTCATCTCAGGCCACTGTGTACACATGACGATTGTAAACAGGACAAGACAGTAAAATTCAGGACAATCCAAAACGGATGGCCTCTGGCCAGGGTGAGATAAACACTCGGAGCTTTTGATGAGCTGGAGGCAGGGAAGGAAGGAGCAGGGCTCTGAAGGGTGTGTGATTTCCTGGCCTGTCAGGCCTGGTCCAAGTTGCCCTGAAAAGGATGAGGCCCTGACTTCCATAAAAGACAAACACAAATAGCTTCTAGACCACAGAGAGGCTGATAAAAAAAAAAAAAAGTTACTTCTGAAAGCTGCGTTTTTGCAGCTACAAGAAGTAAAGAAAAGCTTCCAGCATCTTCCACATGTTCCTAATACAAGCCAGGGACTACACTATGCTCCTCACCTGGAGCATCATGTCATGGAGTTAATTCTGTCGTGATTCCCATGTTTGCATGTGTGGAGCCACGAAACAGAGAGTTTAAAAAATCTAGCAAAGGTCTCAGAATAAGGACAGGCAGAGGCGGAGTTTCAGCTTAAACTCCTTTACTCTGTTCCTCCCTCTGAGGGTTAATGGAGTTCCCTGGCCCTTGTGTGTGCATTCTTCTCTCTGATCAGGGTGTGCTTCTCAGCCTGTCTGCAGTGAGGAACGGTTTGTTTATCTGTTTAGTCCATTTCCCGTGGACTAATATGCTCGCCACATAATACCCATAACCTAACCTTCTCTATATCCTACAAACCCACCTCTGACCACTTCTTAGACAGTACAGCGATGAGTATGAAGGGTTCCAAGCTCCTCTCAGTTTCTGTGTCTGTCCCATGTGGACCAGCACACTGTGTAGGGAGGCATTAGCCCAGACCCCCGTGCACAGCACCGACTTGGGACCTGTGAGCTGTAGCCCCTGAGCCTGGAGAGGCCATGAGTGCACTGGTCTATCATGCATGTTGGTATACACAAGTTCTTCTCCAAGAGAGAAAGTCCAAAAGTCCAAATAAGGCCTGAGTGTCTAGCTCAGTCACAAAGGATGGACTTAGTACATGCGAGACCTTGGGTTCAATTTGTAACACTGGAGAGAGAGATAAGGAGCAGGAAGATGGGGTGGAAGGAAGGAAGGACAGAGGGAAGGAGGAAGGAAGAGCATCAGAGGGCGTGTTGCTCAATTCCCACTTCCACAACAAACTGCCATAGATTGGGAGATCGGGAGCCTTAACCACCGGGTGTTTGCTCACTGTCTATGCTACTTCCTACAGGATGGTTTCTGATAAGAGCTCACGTCCCAGTTTGCAGACAGATGCCTTCTTCCAGTGTTCTCAGACAGCAGTCAGTGAACTCTGCCTATCTTTTTGAATAAGGACATCAACTGTGTTCGGGAAGAGCCCCCTACTTACAGCTCCCTGTCCTAGTTTGCTTCTGTTCTTATGGTAAATTAGACCATGACCACCAAATCAGCTTGGGGAAGAAAGGGTTTATTTGGCTTAGACATCTCAGTCACAGTCCATCCTTGCGGAAAGTCTGGGCAGGAACTCAAGGCAGGAGCAGAGGCAGGAACTGAAGCGGAGGCCATGGAGGAGTGCTGCTTGCTGGCTTGTTCTTCATGACTGACTCCACTTGCCTTCTGTTTCAACCCAGGACCACATGCCCTGGACGTGGCCCACCCACAATGGCTGAGGCCCCTCCCACATGAATCATTGATCAAGAAAATGCCCCCACAGGCTTGTCTATAGCAATAGACAAGGGAGGCATTTTCTCAAACGAAATTTCCTCTTCCCAAATGACTTGAGCTTTTGTCAAGTTGATGAACAATTAACCAGCACACCTTTTATACCCTTAATCCCATCCATACCTTAACCCTATCCATAAAGGTTCTGCCTCCATATACTGTGACATGGGTGGGTAGGGGGGTTCAGAGGGCCACAGTTACACCGATGAATTGGGGGGGGGGATATAATTCAGTCCAGAGAAGTGGTGATATCAAATATTTTGATACAATATTTTATTAATTCTTTGAGAATTTCATGCATGCATACAATGTACTTTGATCATATTCATCCCACTCCTCCCCCCAACTCCTCCAAGATCCAACCTTTGCTCACTCCCAGCTTCATGTCCTCCTCTTTTTTCTTTTTCCTTTTCTTAGAACCCAAGTCCGGTTTGTCTGTCCACATACTCCCAGGTGTGGGGACATCCACCGGAACTTGACTGACTGCCAGGGGCCACATCCTTGAACAAAACTGATTCTCCTTTCCCCATTAACTGCCAATGGCTCCTCAGCCATGGGTGGACTCACGGACCCCTCCCCATTGCATGCTCGACTGAAGACTGGCTTGATCCTGTGCAGGCGTGTGCAGCTGCTCTGAGCTCATGTGTGCGGCGGCGGTCCTATCATGCCCATAAGACACTGATTCGCTCCAACCTCCCTGACCTCTGGCTCTGACAGTCTTCCCGCTCCCTCTTCTGCAGTGATCCCTGAGTCTTGGCATGAGGGGCTGTGATATCGATGTCCCATGTGTGGCTGAGCAGGCCACAGACATTTCTTCTCTGCACTTTGACCCGTTGTGAGTTTCTGAGTTAACCATGATATACTGCACTGAGAAACTCCTCTGATGAGGGCTGGGTACTATCCAGCACTGCTGGGTAGAGAGACTTGAATTTCGAAGGCAGTCTGTATCAAAGAATTTTTAATGGGGAAAAAAACCCTAAAATGTTAAAGGAAACAAGATGAGCATACAATATTCTATAACAAATATGATCTCACCTCGAATGCACCAAAGCCTAGTGTTAAGACTGCGAACCACACTGCCCTAAACTACAGAGTGGTAGATTACTGGCAGTTTGTACTCACCTTTTCAAAACATATACCAATTTTCTCTTTTACTTATTGCAGGAAAGTTGTTACAAATTAATTCTCACTAAAGTACAAATGATGACTATGTCTCCTTCTTATATACTAAGAAATATTTAACTTAATAAGAGACAATTAGTTATCAGAAACTCACAGTCAAGACTTCAGTTGTTGGCTCTGCAACGGTACTTGGAAGTCAGTCACCACATGAGACTTCGGATGTTACCCCCAACCCTGGCCCCAGCTTTTCTCTTTCCAAATGACAAAGAACAAGTCCTTGCCTATACCAACAATCCATGAAACTAAGTATGTAAATGGCTGTCTCTTTTCCCAACTTAGGAGGTTTACTTAGGGAAGCTTTTAATTATTTAAGACGTAAAACTCACCTACTTCCCCAAAGAATTTGAAGACACTTAAGAAAACAGTTCTATTAAAGACAGAATAGAAATAGTTTACAAGTGCCAGAAGATAGCTCTAAAGATATGAGAATGTAGCAGAGCAATGGATTTTGTTTGCATTTCCCTCCTAGGACGCAGTATTAGTTTTCATGCAATAACAATTTGTTGAGTGATTGCATGCCTTAAATCCCTTCCCACAGTAGGTGTTCAAAATGAACAAATTTAATCCAAGTGCATTAACTCGAAGGCTTAGCTTTCTCCCTCTAAGGAAACTGGAAGAAGTCGATACTCAAATTACCAAGTATTTTGTAAATTCCAAAGCAATAACTTACTCTGATTATCATTTTCTTTTCCTGCCAAGCCTTTTAAAGCATCTCAGGCCTGAAGTACATGGTACGTTATCACTTTATAATGTATTTAGAGCTCAGCCGATTTCCCTTCCCCTCACCTCCCCATCAGATGATCCGCATAGGTCAAACTTGGTGTCAAGCAAATTAAAGTGTTATTTTATTATCTGAAGTAATTGTTTCTGTATTAAAAGGCCATTATTCTGAATGGATTATGTTGGTGATTATGCCATTAAGGATGTGGGGCTATCAGCAGAGCTGAATGCCCATGTTTGTGAAAGTCTTTGTGAGGCTCTCCTGTATGTGGCAAATCATTCTTAACTGGGTACTCCAAGCGGTCTATGTGCCTCTGATGCAGTTTTCTAAGCCATTACCATTTTGAAGCCCCACCCCCAAGGCCCCAGTGGATCATTAATTAACCAGAGAAGAAGGAGCCAGGCCTCCCATTGTGATATGGCTGCCACTAACTTTTCAGCAATGGAGCACAGAGCCAGCCCCTGGATGGGCTCAGAGTCACAGCAAATGGGCTTTCACAGTGTAGGAGCTCTCTGTGAAGGCTTCTGGGAATCTCAGCATTGGGAGGATTTGGAGACAAATGCTTTAGCCTTCAAGCAGTTCCTGTGTCTGATGACCCAATCAGCACCACGCGGTTTCTCCAAGGCCCATGTGTGTGTCTCTCACGCTGCCTTTGGTAGATCCCAAAGCCATTGCATTCCAGTTCCAAGCTTACATTTTATGCCGGGGAACGGCTTGTCATGCACATACCTAAGAACTCATGGCCAGCCAACCAACTCCAAGAAGATTCCCAGAAATAAACTCCAGGAAACAAATTAAAAGATGATGAGTTGGGTGTGGCAGCACACACCTGTAGTTCAAGGACTTACTTAGGAGGTGGAGGCAGGAGGATCAGGGATTCAGGTCATTCTCAAGTACATATCAAGTTTATGTTCAGACTGAGCTACATGAGACCTTGTCTCAATCCCATGCCCCAAAAGAATAGGTAAAATCCATTTCACACCGCGCGCGCGCACACACACGTTTGATTCTCATACAACACTCAGAACTATGAAAACTCTCCCCAAGTTAGTCCATAGATTTATTTAGCTATAAATGGCATAAATTATACAGCTCTAATAAAAACCCCAACAGGATCTCTTTGGAAACTTTGAAAAATAATCCTTCCATTCCTCTAAGGGAACAAACACTCAAGAATAGCCCAGAAATTTCTAAAAGTGAAAAATGAGATGCTGACATGTACGGTACTGTCTTAGAAACTGAGCAAATGGCCATCAGGGGCCCAGAAGGGCATGTGGACAAGGAGAATTGGGTATCAGTGGGCTAAGATAAATTATTCAAGGATGGTCTTGGGAAACCTAGCTAGCCATTTGGAAGAAATAAACTCATCCTAGAGTCCTTCCTCATGCCGTGTAAACTCCAGAGGGATCAAAAACTTACATGTGAAGATTGGGACGGTAAAAGTATAGAGGAAAAACAGACGGAGACTTTCATTGCCCAGGAGAAATGGCAGTCTATCCGATTATGAGTCAAAAGCCAGAAACAGAAAGAGGGAAAACTCGATAAATTTTATTTCATAAATAATGTAAAACCCTGTAAGTTTAGTGAAAAGGCCAAATGATAACCATAAATAATGTAAAACCCTGTAAGTTTAGTGAAAAGGGCAAAAGATTAACAATGACTACGGTGTTCAAAGAGTTAATGTCACAAATCTTAAACAGTAAATAAAACATCCCCTGCTGTATTTCCCAACGCCATTTGTTTTGTTCTTGGCTTCGGTTTTGAGACGGGGTCTCATGAAGCACAGGCTGGCCTTGAAGTAGACGTGTAGGTAAGGGTGAACCTGGAGCTTCTGAGTCTCCTGCCTCTACCTCCCAAGTGCCAGGCAATTACAAGCATGCACTGCTGTGCCAAGCCCTGTTTGGCTTTGTTGTTGCAAATAATGAACAAGGCTAGCAAGACAGTAAAGGTACTTGCCACCAAGCCTGATCGAAGCTCATTCCTCCGGCCCCACAGGTGGAAGGATAGAACCAACTCCACAGATTGTCCTTTAACTTCCCATGTGCTATGAGCATGCACAGACGCGCACACACACACACACACACACACAACACAAAAATGTAATTTTTTTTGGGGGGGTGTGGGTTCGAGACAGGGTTTCTCTATGTTGTTTTTGGTGCCTGTCCTGGATCTCGCTATGTAGACCAGGCTGGCCTCAAACTCACAGAGATCCGCCTGGCTCTGCCTCCCGAGTGCTGGGATCAAAGGCGTGCGCCACCACTGCCCGGCTACTGGAAGTTTCTTTGACTTTATTCTAACAGGTAGGAGTTCATCATGATGGTGTAGCAAGGGCATGGTGGCAGACACAGCTGAGAGCTCAAATCTTGATCTGTAAGTAGGACACACTGGAATGGTGTCAGCCTTTTGAAACCCCTAAGTCTGCTCTCAGTGACACACCTTCTCCAACAGGGCCACACCTTCTGATCCTCCCCAAAAAGTTCCACCAATGTGGACCAAGTATTCAAACATCTGAGTCTATCGGTGTCATTCTTACCCAAACCGCCACAGCTTCTGGGGCAGCGCGGCAGCAGGCAGCAAGCAGCAGGCTGAGAGCTCGCCTTTCGAACCACGAGCATGAAGCAGAAAGAGGGCAACTGGAAATGGCTGGAGTCGCTAAGCTCTCAGGGCTCACCCCTAGTGACGCACTTCCTTCAGGGAGGCCACACCTCCTAAACCTCCCCAAACTGCACCACCAACTGAGGACCAAATGTTCAAATGCATGAGCCTACAGGAGACATCATTCAAACCACTACAAGACTCAAGATGTTTTCCATGTATCTGAGTTTATTCAGACAGAAGCAAAATAGACGTAAGTAGAACACCCATAAGACCAACTATGTGTCAAAGTATCATCTCTTACAATGCATGGCTTGCCTAATATGGAGTTTGGTGGAATTCTGGAATAAGTGAAGAAGGCTCTATTGTTGGCCTCATCTGGCTTTTTGGAGACTTGAACTTTACAAAAGAAAACCAGAAGCCAGAGGGACTAGGTGAGAACCTGCAGAGCCTAGCCATATGCCTCATACATTGATATTGGTGATTTCCAAAATGGCTGCCAGTGAGATGGCCTCATACCTGGATCCACTATGAAGTCCTGTAGGGGTGACTCCTCACTGAACCAAATCTGGTATTTCATTCATGTGGAACAAAGTCTGGCCCAGGGAGAATATCTTTTCATTTTCCCAGAAGTCAGGGGCAGCAAAACTCCATTGAAAAGAGAACTCTCTTGCTGTTTATAACTTTTCAATAAATATTTGCTGAAAGATGAATTAATGTAACCGTATTCTAGTTCTCCCACAGTGGGAAACTGTTGCTGAGATTCAGCTAATCTTGCTGTGATTTGTGGCTCAATCTTTCTTTTTATCTTGACTAACAGGACTTCCTATTCCATAGTGTGACTTCTACACTGCACTGTATTTATCATAGGGCCCAGGGCTTGACTCGCACCAGAAAGCTGAGGAGAAAGCTTCGTGGGAGAATTCAGGGTCACACACATCAGAAGTGTGCTGTGTGACAAAACATGGCTTGGACCAGGAGCGGGAAGTAGACACACAGCTGTTAGTTGGAATGTGAGATGATGAACTTGGCAGTATGCGTCCACATTTAACTGTGCATTTCTTTACCTCAGAATTTCCACTGCTGAAAATTTTCCCTATGAACATGCTTGTCCAAATTTGAAAATGCACACAGGTATAAGAGTATTCATTGTTGTGAGGGTAGAAATGGCAGGCCTTTAAAAACTGTTTCATCATGCTGCCGAATTCTGTGTCGTCATTGCAAAGGGTGAGGAGAGATGTTCAATATATTATTAATTAAAAGTACAAGACCTCAAAGAGTAATGTTTCTTGTCAACTCGTTTGTGTAACCAAAGAACAGAGACATACAATTGTCTGTGTACAAAATTAATGGAAGGAATATACAAAACATTAACAGTGGTTGTAACGTTTGAAAGTATAGTAGAAGAAGGGAGAAGATTTTATCTTGTGTTTTATACAATTGAATTGTTACTGTTGAATATACTGCCTCCATGATTTCTAGCATCTTCCATCTTCTTACTCACCTTTTTTTATCCATCGTGAGTTATTCACTAGGTTTTCTCAGGAATGAGGTTATTTATTTTATATTAATTCTCTCTAACATAAATCTATTTCCCAAGTGTGTTCCCCCAAACCATTTTTCCCCTTTAAATATGACCTTTCATAGTTCTTTAACCTGTGATTAGCCAGGCAAAACCCCAGTACATGGACCCCACTGTAAGAGCTGAGTTTCAAATTTTATATGTAGGGGGAAAGTCAGAACATCGACAGACATTGATAATGCCACAGTGTCTGGATGCAGGAGGTCAAAGACCCAGACACCCTGTACTGGGAGTCACAGGGGGGCTTAACTGGGGCATTTCTGGTTGTGCCTTAGGACCACAAGCACTCCAATCTCAAGATATGGTCATTATCCCCGGATCATTGCCACGAAAGACCCAAACAACTCCAGTCTATCGTGTCAATGTGTATTCCGGGAGTCTTTAGTGCACGGATCATTGGTGAGCCATACCATAAGAGCCCAGTAGGAGCCATGGCCGCATGTGGAATCAGCACACACTCGGGGACTCCCCCAGGCCGCATCATTTGCAGCACGGCGTGCCAATGCATACTCCGGGAGTCCTTACTCTGCTGCCTGTGCACGATGAGGAACAACACACACCAACAGTACTTATGAAATAGTCACAGCACATACACAGTATTCACTCTTGTAAACGGCACGTCAGTGAGGGGAGTGTGGGACAGATAACTCCTAAAAGGCACAACGCGCTCCTGGAAGCCAGCTTCGTACACAACGGGTTTGTGGCATGGCTGTGGGCACCCTACAGAAAACAAAGGAAAGGACAGACACCTTTTAAGCCACAGACTCTGCTCTGTGT
>CABHPQ010174453.1:0-20282 GCA_902168405.1 Peromyscus aztecus
AGAAGATCAAAGGCCACATTTGCTATGACATGGGATGATAAAGAAGATAAAGATCTGTCACCCCTGTAGCCTTCCTTCTCTAGATTAATCACAAAAGAAAACAAACAAATGAGACAGATGCTTCTTTAAACGACTGACTGATACAGCTCAAGACTCTCAAGGTCCTCAGCACCAAAGAAAGTTGAGAATTGTAACAGTCAAGAAAAGCCCAGAGAGCCATTGCAGCTACATCAAATGTGTGCAATGTGGGACCAAAATCAAGGAAATGTCAGTGTAACCCAAACTTTGATGATGATATATCAATATTGGTATGCTATGACAAATGTACTGTACCAACGTAAGAGTTTATGATGAGGGACTTAGTATGGAGCATATAGGAATTTTCTGTACAATTTTAGAGACTATAAAACTAATTGAAAATTTATTTTAAAGAAGTGATCAATTTCAGTATTGTATTGTATTCCACATAACAATTGAGCATAGGAGAATAATTTACCAAAAAAAAAAATCAATAAGAAACTGAATTGATAGCCTTCCTCAGTTTCAACTTGTGGGTGCTTTTCCATTTTCTTTTTTTTTAAGATTTATTTATTCATATATTTTATGTATATGAGTGCTCCATCTTCATGCACACCAGAAGGAGGAATCTGATCCCCTTACAGATGGTTGTGAGCCATTATGTGGTTCCTGGGGATTGAACTTAGGACCTCTGGAAGAGCAGCCAGTGCTCTTAACTGCTGAACCATCCCTCCAGCCCCTGCTTTCCGTTTTTTAACTTACATGCTGCTGCTGCTGCTGCTGCTGCTGTCTTTTGAATGGATATAGATTATGAAGTTAGAATGTTACCTAAAGAGTAAGCAAGAGTCCGGAGGGCACGCACCCTGCCACTTGGTGTTCTTGGTGAAGTTGTTTGGAAGCTAAAAGAATCCTGCAAATGTGTTGCCTCTGAAATGGCTTTAATGCACATCATTATAAAATATGCATAACTTATATAGCGCTAGTGTTTTTGCCGTATCCTATCCATGGAATGGACATGTAGTGAGGAACACCAAGGAAGTAAGAGGCTTGGCAGAAAGGATAATGACAAATTCCTTGCTGTTATTCTGAGCTATCTCCTTCCATGACCCCGGGGTGGGATGTGAGGTTTGGTTCTCCTGGCAGGGACAAGCACAGCAATGCTTTCTTCGCTTCCTCTGAAAAAGCTTTATTGGGGACCACAATCTCTCATCTGCTATGTCCCTGGAAGACTTCCACCTTGTGCTCCTCTGAGGGGCATTTCTGAGGACCCCACCCCCACCCCCGTGCTACTCAAGGGAGAGAGCATGTTGTGTGTGTAAAGCCTTCTAGGTCCTCGACCCTGAAGTCCCATAGGATATCAATCAATCAATTCAGAAAGAAAGAAATCGTCTCCATAGAAATGCCAAGTCCATTCATACTGAAGCAGCTTTTTTTTTTTTTAGACCATCACTGAGAAGCACAAAATGAATGTTCCAGAAACGATGAATGAAGTTCTCGATATGTCAGATGATGAAGGTATGACAGTGTCTGAGGGCAGGGACGGGGGTCGTCATGGTGATGAGTGGCTGGGTATCTGTTGCTTCCGGGAGAAAGGCCTTTACCAACGTGTTTGGGAGGATGTTTAAGTGGTGGGTCGCGGTGTTGGGAATGAGTATTTTCATACACTTCTATTATCACTTAAATCATGCAGTTCGTAAAGCCAACGCCCCCGAAAAGCTCAGTGATGGGGAGTATATCTCAGATGTTGAAGAAGGTATTTACACCTCTCTCCTGTGATGAGACTTAACCCCCAACTTCAGCTTTCATTTCTTGACTCTCAACAGTAACACTTCCTCACATTACTAACTTCTCACGGAATTTTGAGAATTAATTTTTGGGGTCGTTTAAAGCCTCGCCTTCGTCCTACCCCTTTTCAGACTTGATTTCTCGAGCCCATTTCCCGCCTTTAAGTAGAAAAAAAAATGTCACTACTTACCAGGATTCCTCTCTTTCTGTCCTTTCTGTCAAGCAGAAAACGGATAGTTTTATTGTTTGTGTCTGAAATCTGAAAAGGGGCAACTTAACTATTTTTAGTTGTTATTTTTTTTGTTTTTTCCCTTAGTGTAAATTGGCATCCTGACAGGTCACAGGGCAAATGCCCCGTCTGCAGTATCCTCTGCAGCTCGGCAGTAAAAATCACCTTTGGACTTGGGACTCGGCATGGAAACTCAACCTGAGTAAAACCACTTTTAAACTGTAGACGTTCAACAGTGGCCTGATAAGGAGACTGATATATATTAAGGCTGTATTTCGTGTGCTCAATACAGCTACTCGTTTTCTGCTTTCCTTAAAAGAATGATACTCTTGACCATGTCGTTCACTTACACATATATGTGTGTCGGTATACATATATGTGACATGTTTGAAAGATCTGTTGGAAAAGTACCATTGTATAAGTAAGTAAGTATTGTAAAGGTGGCCAATTTTGGAACTTCCCTGAAATAATGAAATATTTACTGTATTAGATGTATATTTATTATTATTATTTTTTTAATTTGAGACCGGATCACTATATAGCCTTGGCTGTCCTGGAACCCTCTATGTAGACCAGGCTGGCCTCAACTCAAAGAGATCAACCTGCCTCTGCCTCCCAAGTGCTGGGGCTAAAGGCGTGTGCCACCATTCCCCTGACTTTCCTTTTTTTCCTTGAATCAGTTTATGCTCCCAAATCACTTTCTTCCTCACCGCTCCCTGACCCCACCCCTTTACGTAGTACTTTTTCTCTCTCGTGTCAGTCTTAGCAGGACTTTAATTCAAATTCCCTGGGAGCATAAGTAGTGGGAAAATCTACCTGGAGCAAAGTGGCTGTCACCTTGGTGTGGTTGTTTAGACTGACACACAGAGAGGCCTGTGACTGGATGGCACACTCACAGGAACTGCAACCCTGAAGTTGGTTGTCTTGATTGTCTATGATTATTGAATTTAATACTTTTTGTTTGTTTTTGGTTTTTTTTTGTTTTGTTTGTTTTGTTTTTTGTTTTTTTTGGAGACAGGGTTTCTCTGTGTCGTTTTGGAGCCTGCCCTTTATCTCACTCTGTAGCCCAGGCTGTCCTCGAACTCACAGAGATCCGCCTGGCTCTGCCTCCCGAGTGCTGGGATTAAAGGCATGTGCCACCGCTGCCGCCTGGCGGGATTTAATACTTTTTGATATAGGCTCTTCCATCAGTTGTGTGTCCACCTCTCTTTTATCTCCCACTGGATTTTGGTCACATCCTCGTGAGCGATCATGTGTCTCACTGTCATCTGCTAATACAGCGCATTCTCTTGCCACACTCCAGAGCAATTCCTCATGTGCACATGTTTTTATTTAAAAAGGTGATGTGCTTCCCTGTGTGTACACAAACAAACCAGGATTCAAAGACTGTTTTCCAAGTTAAGTTAGCATGAAATACAGTAGGACGGTCATTATCAGCCATTTTTCTGCCCTTTTAACATAATAGCCAAGGCTACCACCCAGATGAGAGGCCAGGTTTGAATGGACTGTGTAATAGCTTTGTTTACGTGGATCAGTAATCAAATGATTTCAAAACAAGAGAAAATTGAATCTTTAAACTTGAGTCAAATTCACTTAATGAAGTAGAAATGACAATCATTTCCTTTACATTTGCAAACTTGAAATTCAGAGTGGCTTATAATTATCATTTTTGTCGTTCATTGAGTTTTGTTTTTTCCTCTGTGGGTGTGTTCAAGGGCTGTCAGAGTCATTTGGCTTGTGATTTTATAATGTCATAGAATTAGATACCGGGGTAGGGGGTAGGGTACGTCCTGAAGGTCAGTCCGCTTGAAAAACCCTGGAGCTGGAATCCCTTTTGCTAGAACATTCTTTGCCCAAATGCCTCAAATTGCCTGATCCAGTTTGAACAATCTTCTTCAAAAGTCCCCTACCTCCTTGAACTCCCTCTCACTTCTAGCTGGTGATTTTGGTTCTGATCTTTTTGGGCCAGGATGATGAGCATTCAGGTTCCAATGATTATTTAGAATAGAATCTACTCTCCCATGGCCCAGTTCTTTAAGTATTTGAAATATTTTAAAAATTATGACTGCACACATGCCATGCCATCGAGGGTGTGCAGGGGTCAGAGGATGATCTCTCAGTCAGTTCTGTCCTTCCACTTTGTAGGACCTGGGGGATCAAACTCAGGCACCAGGTTCGGTAGCAGGCACCTTCACTTACCGAGTCTTCTTTTCCTTGTGTGTTTGAATGTATTTCTCCTGCTCTTTCATCTTCGATTCCGCTTCAGGCCCATCTCAGTCACTTCCTCTTCCTGCTCCCCGACTCAGCATGGTCTTTCTCCTGGGTCCATTTCCAGTCATATATGTCTGCCGAGAATTCAAGTGTCTAAAATGGAGCCCAAGACTGGAGTTGTAGTCTGATCCAGACAGAACCATATAACAAAGCATTGTGATTGCTTTCTCCACGGAAGACATTGAGAATGTGTCATTGAGCCAGGCTAGCACTCGGGAGGCAGAGGCAGGTGGATCTCTGTGAGTTCAAGGCCAGCCTGGTTTACAAAGAGAGTTCCAAGACAGCTAGGGCTGTTACACAGAGAAACCAACCCTGTCTCAAAACAAGCAAAAAAAAAAAAAAAAAGGAAGAGAGAAGAAAAAAAACGAAAAGAAAATGTGTTGTTGATGATTCAGCTATTGCTGGGTGTAGTGTACATGCCTTCAGTCCCTGGGAGTTTGAGGCCAGCCTGGTCTACATAGTGAGTTTCGGAGTTCCAGGCTAGCCAAGACACACAGTAGACCCTGTTTCAAAATAAAAGCAGACCAAAGACGACTCAGCTTTGTGTGCCGTTACCATCTAAGTCGATTATAAATATCACTGTCAGCCAGGCTGTGGCGATGCACACCTTTAATCCCAGCACTTGCGAGGCAGAGGCAGGTGGATCTTGGAGTTCAAGGCCAGACTGCTCTACAGAGCCAAGTTCCAGGACAGCCAGGGCTACACAGGGAAACCCTGCCATGAAAAACCAAAAATAAATAAATAATTATTACTGTTGGTGAAGGTCCCTAAATTTTCCTAACTTGAGCTCTGCCAACCACCATTTTCCCAATCAAGTATGTATAGTCTTCTCTGTTATATAAACTAGCATTTCTGTATTACCAAAAATTATCCTAAAATGAATTGCTATGAAATTTTCATTTTAAAATATCCCCTCCAACTTGAATGATAATGTTGACTTCTAACTCAATTTCCTGATAGTCTCTCCAGTCCTTTAATTGTCTCTATAGTTGCCTGTGGGCCTGCACGTTTGAGTGAGGTCTGTGGCTGTGGCAAGTGTTCATTTCTGTGAACCGAAAGGCTCGTGAATGCATCGCTGTACCAGAATTAGCGAGACCCAGACACATATGTGCTGTAGTGTCAGGATGTGGGGGTAGGAGGAGGCAGAGGTAAAGCTGCACAGTGGGTTAGGGCTAGGTGGGCCTGGACTACATGACAGCCTGTCTGCGTGACGAGAGAAGGGCAGAGGGGAAGGGAGGGCAGGGGAGGGGAGAGAGGAAATGACTGACAGCCCACTCTGGGCTGCTGAGAATTCTCCTCACCATCTATAAGCAACACATATGGGCAGCCTACCTCAAGAACGTAAAGAGTGAGTCTGTAAAACGGGAAATAGTATAAACACTAAATTAGGAAAGAATAGATATTAACAGGTTAATGCCAGGAAGTCTCTCCTTTCTCTCTCTCTCCACCATTTTCTACTTTGTTTTTCGCACTTCTCTTCCTTTTGGTCTCCTTTGAGAAATTAATTATAGGTGAGACATGTTTGCTTAATGCTCTGTTGATTCCTCAAGAAAGAAAGAAAAAGAAAAGAAGTCTAGACAGTGCTGTAATGTCCCAGGAGGACAGTGGGGCAGAGATACAGAGAGCAAAGACTGAAGCATGAGCAGAACCATTGCTAAACAGGAGCCAATCCAGAGCAGGGAGACCTCAGGGAGCTCTGCAGAGGACCAAAGGGGCCGTGGCCATGGCAGCATTCGCCTGCATTCTACACCCCTCCCCCAAATCCATTGCGTACATAGACTCTTCGTGTGCACACAAATCATAATCTTTATTCTATTGCTCCTCGGATGCTTACCTTTTACAAATGAGTCTGTAATTGAAAAGGAAGGCATGAGGAGAGAAAGAGACCAGAGGAAGAGGAAAAAGGAAGAAGGTGGGGGAAAGCAAAAGGGAATGGCAGAGAGGGAGAAAGAGAGAGAGATGGGGGCAGGAGAGAAGGAAGGAAAAAGAGTTGAGGTCAAGATCAAGGTCCAAGGTGTTTTCTAGCTTGCGTGGGGGTGGAGTGGTCATAAGGGGTGATGTGGGGTTGGGGTGAAGCTCCGGGGTAGTTCTGGCTCAGCTTGGACCTTAATTGTAAATTCCTTTAATGTGGGTATTTTTATAAATTGGAAGAACAAAGTGCAAATGTTATTTTAGCTTGCAGAATTCTAGGGGGCTGGAGTCTCCTGACATTTAGAGAACAATGGACAGCACACAATGAGGAATGGAATGAAGCCGTGCAAAACAGAAACCAGACAGCAGTGTGCAGAGGGACGGATCCAGGTCAGGAGGCCACAGCCTTGTGAGGGAGGATGATCTGACCTGAAATCACTTAAATTTCGAGTGAGCTTGCCGGGCGGTGGTGGTGTACACCTTCGATCCCAGCACTCAGGAGGCAGAGGCAGGTGGATCTCTGTGAATTCAAATTTGAGGCCAGCCTGGTCTATATAGACTTCCAGGACAGCCAGAACTACATCCAGGCCGTGCAAATGTGAGGACCTGGAACCCCGTAAATGCCAGGCGGGCATGGTAGTTCCCTGTAATTCCAGCCCTGGCTAGGGAGTCAAAGACAGGGAATTACCTGGCTACCTATACCAGACATGGCAAAGACCTCTCGTGTCTGTGGAGAGACCTTGCCTCAGTGAATGAGGTAGAGACCAATCCAGAAGACTTCTAATATCATCCTCAGATCTACACACACATGTGAACCCCTCACACTCACACACTTTCATGGGAACACACATTGTACACACAAATACATGCTAAATCAAGTGTGTATTCAAGAAAAAGAATAAATCATGCTCTTCAAAAGGTGGTAATAATATGGACCAGGGAGATGGCTTGGCAGTTAAATCACTCACCCCTCTGCCTAAGGATGTGCCAAGTTCAGATCTCCAGAGCCCACATTTAAATCCCAAGTAGGTGTGATGGCCCAGCTGTAATTCCAGTGCCTAGAGGGCAGACAAGGGATTCCCTGAGTCAACTGGACAGCTAGACTAACCGTACTGGTGAGCTCTGGGTTCAAAAGAGCCAACTTCCATCAGTGAGTAAGTGGACAGTGAGCAGGAAGACTCCTGATTGCCTCCTCCTTCACACACACATCCACACAGAGTACACACACACTGCCCACACACACCTGTGACAAAGGTCATAATATCACAAGGCAATCATATTTTTTAAAAATGTAATGACATTACAATAGAAATAAACCTCCTTGAAACTATATTAGTATAAGGACCGTGCAGACCAAGGCGCATGGTCAGTAACCATAAGTATAGACTTAGTTTTAGATAGATTTTAAGAATTTAAGCAAGGAATTAAAAAAAATTATATAGGGGTGTGTGTGTGTGTGTGTGTGTGTGTGTGTGTGTGTGTGTGTGTGTAGGTCAGAGGACAACTTTTGGAAGTCAGTTCTTTCCTTCCATATGTATATCAGGGATTGAACTCAGGTCCTTGGAGCTTGGTAACAAGCACTTTTACCCACCAAGCCATATTTCTGGTCCTCAGAGAAAGGAAGTTTCATAAACCTACCCCAGTAGTCTCAGTTAGCAGAGAGTAAATATAATTTGATTTGGCATGATCCAAAATCAAAGGGAATTCAAAGAATCAGTCTGGAGAGTGTGATGCTGGCTCTCAGCAGCCTACCAGCAATGGTCATGCTTGCCTAATCTTCCTGAAAATCCTGATGAAGACACAGAACTATCATGTGAGTGGCTTTCAGAGCCTGAGAGGAAGCCATGAAGATTAGCTAGCTGCAGGGAAGCAAGGTGGTGGTGGTTATGATGTCACCAAGCTGTTGAGAGGAGCAGCAGGAACTGTTTCTACTCAGAATGGAAGCCTTTTAGGATACCTTGTGGGGAGTGTCTCTCAGCCTTTTTCCTGGGGTTCTCTGCTTACCTTTCAAATGGGCGGTTCATTAGCTGCTTTTATCTCCCGGAGATAAGCTCAGAAAGGTAACTTTGAAATGCTAGAAGGAAAGATCCTGTCTTGGCTTCATTTCTGTGGCTGTGGTAAAGGTTTACTTTAGCTGGCAGTTCCGGGTTTCCAGTCCACCAGGTCAAGTCATCAGGAGCCTGAAGCAGCTGGCCCCAGGACTTCAGAAGTCAGAACAGCACAGTGCACACAAGCACACCAGTGCTCAGCTGTTCGCCTTTCTTTTAAAGATTTATTTAGTTTTATTTTATGTGTGTGTGGGGGGGCAGAGACAGAGACAGAGAGACAGAGAGAGAGCATGAACCCACAGTGGCCATAAGAGAGCTTTGATCCCCTGGAGCTGGAGTTACAGGAGATTGTAGGCTGCCCTGTGGGTGCTGGAAACAAAGCTGGGTCCTGTGCAGGAGCAGCCAGTACCCTTACCCTCCAAGCCATCTCTCCAGCCCCAGAATCCTGTCTTAGAACTAGAGTGTGCTTATGGTGGGCTTTGCCTCCGTTCCTGTTGTTGGATAATTGTAGTTTGCTCATTTTCATGCTTGTGTAATACTCCACAAAGTACTTATCATCACCACAGCTAAGTTCTCTGCTCTCCTGTTGATGGCAATGTGGATTCTTTCCAGCTTGAAGCTATTGCAGAGAAATTTTCTGTGAAGGTGTATCCATGGGTATATACCACAGTAGAGTATAGATCAATGGATACAGCTGTGGAGTTGTAGGCTGTACAAAGGTCATGGAATTCACAAACAAAACAAACAAACAGGTGACAATATGCTAGTATTATAAAAAAAAATTACATAGTGAGATAATAATTTAAAAAGAAGGCAAGAAAATGCTGAATGTGGTAATACACACTTATACAACTATAATCCCAGTGCTCAGAAGACAGGGTGGGAGGACCCTGAGTTCCTGGCCAGCCTGGGCTACCTAGCAAAGCCCTACCTCAAAATAAAAGTCAAAACAACCACAGAAAAAGAAAACAGCCAAGGGAGACGCTGTTTTAAAGCAGACGGTCTCCATGACAAGGGAGGATAGGCTGGGATCAGGTGGGGGTGGGTGAAAGAGGGAGAGGTTAATGATTGTTTCTTCACCCGGGTGGTTTGATTTTACAGCAGTGTGCTGATGTGAGCTTTTGTGTCTTAGGAACCCACCCGTACAGTGCTGTGCCTTCCTCATAATGCAAAAGAAAATGTAGACACCAACAGATAGCACAAACTTCCCAGCACTCCCGTGTGCTCAGACTCAGCCCAGTCCCTAACCATGGTCTACAGAGGCAGCTCTCTACTTGCCTTCCTACATGTTGTGTCTATTGAGCCCTTCGTGGTTCTAATCTCCTGTTATCAGTCATTTGTTTCTGGGGCACAGTAGAGTAGTTCTGTCAGTGGTCAGTGATAAACATTTTCAGAGTTCAGCTGTCTGGGCTCCATCCTATTTACCTCCATACACAAAAACAGCGAGAAACTTAGCCTGCACACCCAGGCGTGGCTGTGTGACTGAAAGTATTTATAGAAATAGGCAAGAGGCTAGATTTCACCCACAGCCTGTCATTTTCTAACATGTGATTCGTTTTGTTTATTTCTTTTAAACTGGACAGCCTACTCTACAGGAGTAGACCTGTGCCAGCCACTGTCTCTGTATGAGGGCCTCATCACAGCTGTCTGTGTTTGTGATGAAAGGCATCGGCTGCCTTAGCTTCACATAGCTGGGTCGCGGCCCCTGCCCAAGCTCCAGTTGAGAAACACTTTGATTAAAAGCATACAACAAGTCTGGCTGATATCTAAAGCCTTTGCACTCCACCTCCAATGTGGCTCTGGTGTGGTCATATATCTAGAACCCCCTGAGGAGTGCATAGATCATTTACGTTTTCAGTATGATCGCAAACGAAGGGTGAAGGCTAGAATTTGCAAGTAAAAAAATCTCTTTGAGTGTCTGTTACTGACTTTATCATGTTTCATTCTCTCAAAGTAACTTCAGGGTATGATTCTTATTACTATTATTCTCCAAGTTATATTTAGTCACAATTAGAGCCCACACGGCAAGTGTTATGACTTCTAATTTCTCTTCAGCATCTCGCTCAGAAGGTGTATGGTATTTCTGCAGCTCCACATGGTCCAGAAAGCTGGCATTTGAACTGAGGTCTCTTGGTTGAGACTTCATGCTCAGTGAGGCGTCATAGAAGAGGCGATCACAGGGTTGGTGAGGAAATTCTAGAGATTGCTAACAGCCTCCAAAGGACCTTGAAAAAACATGTCGAAGAGTGGATAGAATTTGGGCAAGCAGAGGTTATGGGGGATGTGGAAGGAGAGGGATAGGACACAGATATTCCAAATTACTTTGCACTGTGCTGAGAGTCCAGCATCCAGAAATGGCAGCATGGTGGTGATGCCAGATACTGGTCTAGATGAGATCCTCAGGACAGCGTACAGAGAGAAACTCGATTCTTGAACATTCTTTGCACCCTGACTTAGAAGAGGAAGAAGAAGGCTAGGGTGTGGTCAGAGATGGAGGGAAGAATCTAGAAAGAGCGGGTTCTAGTAGAAGCCCTTGGAGAAAGTTTCTCTGAGAGCACAAATCAGATGAGCACAAGTAATGGGGAGCTAGCTCAGCAGCAACCACACCTACCCACAATGTTGAGCAGAGAGATGTAGAACTGAGCACAGAGCTGAAATGTAGGAGAGGAAAGCCACACAGCGTGTTTCTCCCTGTGAAGCGAGTTAGAATGAGGGGCTGGAGCCACCCATGCACCATCTGATAGATAGATAGCCAGAAGCTACCTGTGCTTGTGCACTCCAGACAGTTAATTATTGACCCAAATCAACTGTAACTTTAGAGACTCTTTATCCTTCTTCATTTTTATTTTTCCTTCACTGCCTGTCTGCCTGAGCATCCTGTCCCAATGACTCATACCGTAGCAGGGCCCAGGCTGGCCACTCTTAGCCTCTTCCAGTGTTAGCATCCTTGTTACAGAGATGTTGGACAGTGAACACAAGGAACAGCATGAATGAATGGGCGAGGGGAGGCTAGAGTGGTGAGCATCTGAAAGCATGGACCAGTGAGAGAAACCAGAGAGTGATGTTGCTAATAGAGAGAGCACTCTGACTTCCCTGGGCTGGGCATAGGTAAGAATAAGAAGAGGCCCCACATGGTGTGGCCTTGTATGTATACACCTTCGAGGAATATGCTATACACAAGCCAACAGATGAGTGGTTTTCACCTGGTTTAGTGGTGACCGTTTAGGTACAAGGAGAGATCACAGGTTTTGGCCATGCAGTGGGTACTTTGTGAGCAGTATGCCTGGAACTTCCTTACTGGGCAAAGAATTCCAGTGCTCTGTACACAGTCTTTAGGCACCCAGATAATGAAGAGCTGAGGTGAAGGAGAGCTAGAGTGGGTTTGATGTGGAATGAATGGCTAAGAAAGAACACACACAGACACAAGGTTGGAAAGATAGCTAGCTCACTTAAAGTGGACCTGTGTTTGATACCCAGAAGCCATATTTAAAAAAACAAACAGGCAAACAAACAAACAAAAAAAAAAAACCACCCAGACATGATGGTGTTGTACTTGAAATCACATTGTGTAGGCAGGGACAAGATCGCTCCTTAGGGCTTGCTGGCCAGCCAATCAAGCTGAATCAGTACATTTTGGGTCAGTGAGAGACCCTTCATCCTAACAGGAAAAGAAAAAAAAATGGTGGACAGCATCTGAGGAATGATACCGGCACCTGTCTTCTGGGTTGCCTGTACATCTTCACACATACAGGCACTTGTACTCTTGAGGTTATACACACACGCACGAGTCGCATGAGTTGTCATGATGCTGCTACGTAACAGGCAGCATTCCGGTCCTGATGTTGAAGAGTCAATTTGTAACTGGCAGCTAACTCATTGTCCAGTCATCTTTACGAGTGGCAGAGATGTGACGTAATGGGAGTGGGGAAGTGACCTCACACTCCCTTCTAGCTGCATTCTATCTTCAACTTAGGAATTTATGCCCCAGTCAGTGTGTGACATCTAGTCCTGACTGAGGTAGCCAAGGGGAATTTCTACATCAAGGTTAAGCACTGAAACCATGAGAAAACAACAGTGTCTGCCTCCACTTTCTCTCTCGACGTCTCCGTAGGAGAGACACTGAGTCCTTTTTTCCCTTCTGGGATGGGTTTGTTGATTAACCCAAGCAAGATCACAGGGACATTCTCATCGCTCCATCTGGAAAGCTTCCAGCGCTGAGTCATATGTGCTGACTTTAGACACTCTACGGCCTGGATTAGGGAACAGTGGACTGCTGCATGGTGGTTGTTGTTGTTTTTTTTTTAAAGAAACACACCCCAGCTACAAGGAACAGAATTCTTACAAGCAAAGAATTGAGTTGACTTTGAGCTCTTAAAAAAAAAAAAAAATGATCACCTGAACAGAATCATTTGTTCCATGAGGTAATGGCAATTTATTGTTTCAGAGGGGTGTGAACTTGGCCAGTCAAACCCCATTCTTCCTCTCTGGCCACCTGCAAAGCCAGAATCTTAAGCCAAGTTCTAGGAAAAAGTGCAGCAGATGGCCATCCCTCCACGGCTCCAGGAATCCCTAATGATGACACAGTTCTTCAGGCTTCTGAAATCACCTGTTAAGCCCACCACTCATCCAGCCAATAATTGTCCCCTGTTCTGAGACAGACAGTGAGACAGTACTGTATTCCATTGCTTGGTTTATGCTTTCAATGGCCGATTCTGGCTGCTAAGGGAGGATGAAAGCCATGGATTCAAAGAAAGTCCCTACCATTTGCTCATCTGTATTGGAGGGGACACTTGGGGAAACAGAGGGAGGCAGAGACACTCAGGCTCCCCACCTTCAGCTTCTAGCTGTGCCTCTGACCTTCGTCACAGGGTCCTCAAATAGTGTGCTTGGTGGCATCGACTTCCAGAAGGGTTTGGGACACACAGACACCACTTAAAGCAGGAAGTACGAACTCCTCCCACCCCTCTTCACCTCCTGTTCTTTCCCTCCTCTCTGAATGCAGGAACCTTGCATGAGTGAACATAGGTTCTAGCTTCCAACTGACGAACAAAATGGAAAGATGGAGCTGGAGTCTAAGTAACTTCTCATTTGCTGTCACATAGCTACAATAGAATTGGATGCATCCGGGTCCTGTTTTCCTATCTTCCATTTCCTGTTCTCTCTCTCTCTCTCTCTCTCTCTCTCTCTCTCTCTCTCTCTCTCTCTCTCTCTCTCTCACACACACACACACACACACACACACACACACACACACACACAGACACACACACTCTCACTCTGTGTGTGTGTCTGTGTCTGTGTGTATTTGGGTTTATTTGCTTGCTTGTTTTGTTTTGCAACAAGATCTTACTATATCTATTTGGTTGGTCTGGAACTTTATAGACCAGGCTGATGTTGAACTCACAGAGATCTGCCTACCTCTGCCTTTGAGTGCTAGGATTAAAGGTGTGTGCTACCACACTAGGCTTCTTTCTTACTCTTACTTTCTTGATTATTAAGAATGAAAGTAACAGGGGATAAAGGGAAGCATCACATGAGCATCTATTGTCTAGGCAATAAATTAATTACTCACTAATTTAAATATTGAAACAGGGTCTTATGTAACCCAGCCCAATTTTTTTTTAGAGATAGATTTATTTTTATTTTACATATGTGGGTGTTTTTTCCTGCATGTATATCTGTGCACATGCATGCCTGGTGTTCTAGGAGGGGGCATTAGATCCCCTGAAACTGGAGTTACAAATGGTTGTCAGCTACTATGTGGATGCTAGGAATCAAACCCAAACCCTCTGGAAAAGCAGCCAGTGCTCTTAACTGCTGGGCCCATCTCTCCAGCCCCTCCCCCCAGGCCAGTTTTGAACTCACTGTGTAGTTAAAGATGACTTGGAACTTCTGATTCTCCTGCCTTCGCCTACTGAGTTCTGCAATTACAGCCTTGTGCTATGACACCCAGTTTGTGTGGTGCGGGGAGGTGGGGGACGGACCTCAGGGCTTCATGGACACTAGGAAAGCGCTCCGCCAATTGAACTGCATCCTGAGCCCTAGGCTGAAATGCCTTCTCTAAAAGTTAGATGAGATCATAAATCTCTTAGACCAGGCTTGATTTGATAAAAAAAAAATATGTTAAAATAATTATATTTTATGCCCCTTATTTAAATCTTCAGCAAAAAAAGCATATAGCAGATCTTACTTCTTGTCACAGTTTTTAGAAATTGTGTGTGTGTGTGACACATGTGTGCATGCATGCACAAGCGTGGATATCAGAGGACAACTTGCAGAAGTCAGTTCTCTCTTCCCACCATGAGGGTCTGTGAGATGGAACTCAGGTTGTCAGGCTTGGTGGCAAGTACCATTACCCATGAGCCTTCTCACTGGCCAAGAGATCTTATGTCTAAGAGCTTACTAACATCTCATGTAGTGATAGAACCTGCTAGCACTGAGTAACTTCCCAGCGTATGCTACTTCCGGTCGGTCCTCTTCCGGTCAAATAGCCTCGGCAGCATTCATCGTTGCTCCTGCCTTGAGGTTGGAATTGGTCCAAAAGAGCAGCACAGATGATGCTGGCTGCCAATATTTACTCTAAAACCTAATCCCCGGGACCCTAAACTTTGTCTCAAGCAGTGTTTTCCTGTTCAGTTGCCTGTGGCTTCCATCAGGCTTGCAGGCCAAGGTCCTTAGGACATTTCCATACTTACCTTACCTTCTGCGCTGGGTTCTCTAGCAAGGAGTACCCAGCTCCCCAGTCTTATCGCCCTCCTCATTACCATCTTCATGTACACACCCTCTATTTAACCCTGGAAATTCTGTCAGGGAAAGGTGGCCCTTTCTTTGAGCATCTGGGGTTAATCTGCAGTTCTCTTGTTTACTTTCCATCACTGTGGTATTGTGTTAAGGACTGCATAACTGCATGTACCAGCATAGACTCTGCCTCTGTCTTGACATGAGAGTTTTAGGAAGTAAGCTAATATTTTTGTATGTCACCTATAAAAAGGGAAGGGATGGGGCTGGAGAGATGACTCCATGGTTAAGAATGCCTTTTGCTTTTCTAAGGACCTTTGTTAATTAATATTTCTTTGCTGTGAAGAGACACCATGACCAGGGCAACTCTTATAAAGGAAAACATTTCATTGTGGTGGTTCGCCTTCAGTTCAGAGGGTTAGTCCATTATCATCATGGTGGGAAGCATGGCAGCATGCAGACAGACATGGTGCTGGAGAAGGAGCTGAGAGTTCTTATGTCCTGACTCGCAGGCAACAGGAAGTGGTCTGAGTACCACACTGGGCATAGCTTGAGCAAAGGAGACCTCAAAGCCCACCCCCATAGTGACGCAATTCCTCCAACAAGACCACACCTACTCCAACAAAGCCACACCTCCCTATAGTGCCACTCTCTTTGGGGACCATTTTCTTTCACACCACCACAGGACCTGAATTCAGTTCCCACCACTCACATTATGTGGCTCACACCCACCTGATTTGCCAATTTTGGGGGATCCAGCGCCCTCTTTTCGATTCCAAAGACATCCTCAATGCATGTGACATACACATGTAAATAAAGACAAGTCTTTTATTAAAAGGGGGTAGGGGATTCAAAGAAGCACACATGATGTAAAGTGTGTTCGGATTTGTCAGGTGGACAACAGTAAACACTACAGTGTGATATTTGTACCATGATCCGTGTCTTGGTCCTTTTTATTGGAGACAATAGTTAGCTTTGCTACCTGGCTATTCAGTGTGGTTCACAGACCAGCAACGCTGCAGCCCGTCCAAAGAGCCTGCTGTATATATATCCGGAAACTTGGTGTCTAAACAGTAAGAAACGCTGCGCTTGAGTGAATGCTGTTTCTCAAGTTAGTATGACTGTGATTCTAGAATTCCCACCTAGGAAAGAGACTTAATTTTGCGTAGTCCGCAGGCCTGGCCAATGGCTATGTTTACTGGTAAAATTCCTTGATGGTTCACACCCTGAGTTCTGGGCCCACGGCATCAGAGTCGCTTGAGGTGTGCTGCCAGCAAACCTTCAAATCCCCGTGATGCACGCTGCATGTGGAAAGCCGCTGCTTTCAAAGTGGCATGTGGATGTGTGTCTCCTTTTTCCTGTGTTGTTCTTCCTCTGTGGGTCCCATTTCTTACAGAAGCAAGTGAGGGAGGGAGCTTCCTCTCCATGTTTACTGGGTGTCCACTGGTCCCCATGACGGTCCACCCTGATGCCCATCTGGCAGACTTGTGTATGTCATGTATGTGTTTGTGATGGATGGACCACGGAGCCCACAGGATTGACCTGCATTCCCTGGGTTCTGTTTCGTCTTGTTGACTTTGTTCATTTCTTTGAATAGGTGATAAATGCACATGGTTCAAAATTCCCAAAGTACAGGTGTTTTTGGTGAAAAGTAAGTCTCCTCCCTCTTAACTCTGGTAGTGCCTTCTTCTGAGGTTATAAGTGATCTGCCAATCATTCCAGACATTTATTGAGCACCCGTGCTGTGCTGGGCAGGGTTCTGGGAACCTCCGAGGGAACCCAGCAGACACCCACTGCCCTCAGCAAGCTCAGCTCATCACCACCTCAGCAGTTCTTACTCAGTGGACTTTGAGTTTCCGCAGCACACTGGAGCAGTCAGAACAAAGGCTCCCCAGCCCAGTCTCCAGCTTTTGATACCCCATCTTTCTCAAGTCCTCAGTGGCCTTGGATTACTTAATCCATTGCTGCAAACTGCTGCCCTTGACCCTGAAGTAGAGAGAGCAGGCAGAGAATTAAATGAGATAATATACAAAGCACCAAACCCTGAGCCCAGAACACAGTAAATGCTCAATAAATAGAAGTATTGATTCTAGTGATCCAATCGCCGTACACTCCCGGCCTGCGGGAGTGTACTGATAATGGTGAAAAGGTTCACTGTTGAGCAGTTTTCCTTGTCTCTCTTGGCTGTGATGGAAAAACACATTTTAAAGCCTTCCAGTCAACTGAAGCTGTCGTCCAAGGTTGACTGGGAAGTGCCTGTGTGTAGAGCAGTCCGCTCCTGGCTAATCAGTGGGCTGCGCAAATTACACCCCTCTTGAATTCTCATATGGCTGCTTTTAATCTCGTGTCATTTGGAGGCTTGGGCCTATTATTTACCTGGAAGGGTTTTGTGCTATTTCACCTTTTAATGTTACAAAACACATCCTCTTGTGTGTGTATGTGGGGGGGGGGGGGCATTCTACACTTCGCAGGACAAGAAGTAAGTCTATCTGAGCAAAATAACTATGGTTTGGTTTGGCTACTGTGAGCCAGTATCCCCAGGATTTGGGTCTCTAAGCAGATAAAAAAAAGAACTCCGAGTCCCTAGAAAAGCAACAAATGGGTTTTGTGGTGGTGAGCTTAAGGTGGACAAGATTACAAGAAAGTTACATACAGAGGGAAGCCTGGGAAGAAAGGAGAAGAGGACAGGGAAGAAGAGGGAGGAGAAAGGAAAGCCAAAGGGAGGAGAAGGGAGGAGAGGAGAGGAAAGAAAAAAGAGGAGAAGAGAAGAGGAGGAAGGGGGGGAGAGGAAAGAAAAAAGAGAGGAGGGGAGGGGATGGGGGCAGGGGGAGAGGAGAGAAGAAGGGGGAGGGGAAAGAGAGGAAAGGAGAAGGGGGAGAAGAGGAGATGAAAAGGGAGGGGAAGGGAAAGCAGAGGCCAAGCCTAGGGCAAGAAAATTCATTCCCACGTTAGGCCAAGAACTGTTTCTTTCTGCGATGTAGAGATGGGCACTGAAGGCATGGTGAAGACAGGATGGAGGTTAGGCTGAGCGCGGACCACCGACCAGAAACCCCAGGAGATAAGATGCGTCTGGTTGTTCCTTCACAGCCCTGGATATCATCTAACACATCTGTTGTCTTTCTCTCCCTGTCTCTGAAGCTAGTCTGTCTTGTTTTCCATAGGTTTGCAACTCTATGTGTGGTCCTCTGTAGCATGAGGAATCTACTCTGCATTCAGGCACAGTGAGATGGGGGGGGGGGGGTAGCTGGGAATCCAGTGAAATGCCGCCAGTGACGTTTTTATTCCGTGGTGCGGTGACTTGAGGGATTACAGTTGCTTTGAGGTTTGGGTTGTATTGAAAACATTCCCTGGGTTCTGGTAGATTACCGACACAAAGGGATTAGTAGTAAGAACAATGGCGCTCAAATATCAAAGCTTAGAAAGGCATAGAGTCTGTAGTCCATGATGGGAGCCCACCCAATGGAATCCGCCACATCACTTGTTTGAGATCTTAGTCTGTTCTCATCCTGTGAGCACTGATGAGACACAGAACTAAGGAGCTGGCCAGGGACACGTTGGGCAAGCAGCATGTGACCTCTGGACCTTGTTTCCATTTCAGTCACCTATTACAGAATAAATCACCTATCTCTACACTCAGTGTCTTAACGCATGATCTCAATCGTTCTGTGGGTTTGCCAACTTTTATGAGATGGCGTCAGAGAGCAGCCTGAAGCTGGAGTCACATGACCAGGTGTGCAAGGCTGTGTCATTCAAAGTCTGGTTCTTCAGCTAGGATATCTAGAACACCAGCAAGATTGCAAGCTCCGCCTCTCTGCCTTCTTCTCTCTCTCCCCTTCCTTGTCTTTGTCTCTCTCCCTCTCATACTCCTTCTCTGCCTCTCTTTTTCTCTCTTCCTTTCTCTGCCGCTCTCTTCTCTGTCCCTCCCTCCCCACAAGCCCTGTCTCGCTATACATAAACCTCAAGCTTCTTTATACTATGTTGATTTAGAGTTAACCGCATTTCTTACACCAGACTGGCCAGGGACAGACAAGCATTTCCAAGAGACTCACTGAGAACCTATAGGGTTTCTTCACCTAAAACCTGGAGACCCTAGAAAATCGCTTTCCCTGGACTTTGCTATTGCAAACTCTAGCCAATCAGATTCAAGTAAGGGCCCTACACATGGGCTTGGACAGAGGTCAGCAGAGTTTACTGAATGTTGGGTAGGGAGGGCAACTGGAAAGATGAATAGCCTCTCTGCCAAAACATAGTCAAGACTATAACACGACCACCCAACTATCCATCCTATCAATCATTGTGGACCCATGTACTCTTTACTTCTTGGAAGTGAAAATTTAGGGCCCTTAGTGTTTTATACATATTTACAACAGTGTTTTCATGTCAGAAATACTTAGTTTTTATAGCATATAAATATTGATGATAATAAAGAGTATCATCCATTACCTCTGCTGGCTTATAAATACTTGGACCTGTTGGTAAGCAGCTGCTGCTAGCCAAGAATTTTGTTTCATAAAGAGGATTAGAATCAGTCACATCATTTAACGCATTTCATCTCATCCTAACCTCAGTATCACGGTGCGCTGTGCTAGATGGTAATTATAGAATGTTTGGCATGGAAAGGTGGGAGGATTCATTTTGTTCTATTGTTGAATCATTTATTCCATGTGGTGCACATGTCATGCCTGTGCTAAGCCTGTTGATTTTGCCTGGATCGGTGTAAATAGCAGCTATTTAAATGATAACTCTATAAAATCATGGGCACAGATATCTGGGCCCTGGAGAAGAACCTATTAAAGACACAAATCCCAGCACGTTCAGCACTCACTTCGCCCAAACTTTTAGTTAGCTTTCCAGGAAGTTATAACAAAGCTCTAGGTAGTCACCTTTTGTAAAAGCTCAAACTGTGACTCAAAGCAATTGAATGACATTGTAAAGGCTTTCTGTTCATAAATGCTAGAGTTTGAATCTGTACCCAGAACACCTACTGTACAAACTGGTATAAAATAATAGTTTTACACTGGGCGGTGGTAGCTTACACCTTTAATCCGAGCACTCGGGAGGCAGAGCCAGGTGGATCTCTGTGAGTTCGAGGCCAGCCTGGCCTACAGAGCGAGATCCAGGACAGGCACCAAAACAACACAGAGAAACCCTATCTCGGAAAAAAACAAAAACAAAAACAAAACAAAACAAAACAAAACAAGAAAGAGAAGAGAAGAAGAGAAGAGAAGAGAAGAAAAGAGAAGAGAAGAGAAGAGAAGAGAAGAGAAGAGAAGAGAAGAGAA
>CABHPQ010174453.1:20292-48976 GCA_902168405.1 Peromyscus aztecus
AAGAGAAGAGAAGAGAAGAGAAGAGAAGAGAAGAGAAGAGAAGAGAAAAAACAGCCTGGCATTCAGACACCTCTCATCCCAAAGCCTCTTCTCTCCTCTCATTTTCAGCGTGTGGACACTCTAAATGGCTTCCCTCCCACTTCCGTAGGTACTGAGTTGATTGCAGCCAGGCTGAGCAGATTAGAACAAATCATCTTAACATTGACGAGTCATATTCATTGGCTCAGTCAAGATCCCGAGAGAGCTTTCTTCCTCACTCTGACCCCCCCCCCCCCCCCCCCCGCCCCCCCCCCCCCCCCCCCCACCACTCCCACCCCTGCAGATTCACATCTGTCTTTAGGTTACATGCTAAGAGGGTGGCTGCCGGACGGGGGCGGGCTCATGAGGCCCCACCCCTAACTGAGGAACTATTGGCCAGAGATAACAGCGGGTGGAGAGGGAGTCTCTGGGGGTGTGGCCACAGGTAGGTTGCTCTTGCTCCACTGGGTGGTTGCATACCCTTGTAGTTATGGGTAGCACTGATTGGACTCTGTGGATTTAAAGAAAAAAAAGGGAAGACACAAAGCTGTGAGGGGGACAGGGAGGTGTCGGAATGGGGGGGCGGTGGATATGATCATATTGCATTGTACACATGTATAAAATTCACAAGAAATAAATAAATAAACCTTACATAAATGAATAAAGGCATGCTCAGCACAGCTGGCTCAGGTTTCAAAGACCATTGCTAACTTCCCAGACTAACTACCCAGCTATTCTGCGGTGTGTGTTAGGGGTGCAATTGAAATGGCCTTCTCCAGCTGCGTACCCCAGTGGAAGCTGCAGAGGTCTGGCTGTCTTCTCACTGCCCACATAAACAGGATGCTTCCCCTAGGAGAGAGGCCCTGCATTTCAAAGGAGAGACATCTTCTTAGGAAGGTGGTAGTCGCCTCCTGGGCTCAGTCGTCTCTTCCTGGCGGCATAGACTTCTCTAACCTGCCTCTCTGTCTCTCTCCCTCTCTCTCCCTCCCTCCCTCCCTCCCTCTCTCTCTCTCTCTCTCTCTCTCTCTCTCTCTCTCTCTCTCTCTCACACACACACACACACACACACACACACACACACACACACACACGACTTCTCTAGCCTCTCTCTCATACTCACACACACACACACACACAAAATCACACCGTGCTCTCCTGGGACCCCCCCTCAGGAGTGAGAGAGAACCAGTAAACCGAGACCCTCCTGAATGTATTCAAGAATTGCAGGAACTCCGCAGGATCACAGTTGCTTCCCCAGCCTGTCCCCCCGCCCCCCCCCCCCCCCCCCCAGCCCCTTTTCTCTCTGGTTCTCTCTCTGGGTGCTGCCCTGTTGATCTGTGTCTGTGTGTTTGATCTGTGGCGTCCCTGCGAACTCTGGTGTCACAGCTGCTTCCCCGGCCCCACAGTTTCCCAACCTCCACCCAAGGGCAGGCAGGCCCTCCCTTCTTTCCTGCCCTCCTTCCACCTGACAGGGACCATAAATAACAGAGGCTCCCGTGTTCCCAGTGGAGAGAGAACAAAGTTGAAAGTTTGCCTGCAGCTCCCAGCCACTCCTGCTCCGGCCCCGGCTTTTGTTTTCCTCCAGTGTTTGTTTTCTCTGTACCTGGCTTGGCTGTTTCTTCATTCATATTTAAGGAGAACCATCTTCGAGTCTCCCAATTACACGGAGTGCCCTGGGCTCCCTCAGCCTCCTGTGAGGGTCCCAGCCACTCTGGGCCGGCTCTGGTATCAAGTTACTGAAAGTCTACACCCGGGCAGTCCTCATATTTACATACAAATAACTCCTGGGCTTGCATTGCTGTCACTATTGGGTCCTGCCAGAGGCTTGCCAGCGCGTTCTTAATCCAATCAGAAGGCACTTTGAAAGGATGTCTGCAGAGTGATCAGAAGGATGTTCGTCGCTATTAAGTGTTGCCACACGAAATTTTTTGAATGTTTCTGATACTTTTTTTAAAAAAAAAAATATCTTCGGAGTCTAAAAAGTGAGGAAAGATGTACAGTTGCTCAGTCGCCTGCAAGGAGACGGACATGCTGAGGGGAACTCCGCAGTCCCGGTGAAGACAGATCTGACCAGGGAAGGGTTTGTTCAGACTGGTGTGGATTTGGGGCTGGTGTGAACGGCTCACGCTAAACTTCTGCCTAAGGAATTCCTGGAAGCCTCAGGAAAGTACTCCTCAACCCAGCGTGGTGGAAATGGCTTTGCCACACAGTAAGCTCTTTCTTTAATACCTGTTTGGTGCGTGCTGGTTTTGTTTCTGACGGAGAAATAGTGCAAATAATCCCCCTGCGAATATTTACTTAAAAGTAGTGTGGCATTGAGTAGCAGCAGAAAGACGATCTGTTTAGTTTTCACATTTGAAAAAAAAAAATCATTGCCAGTGTGTTTCAAGACCTGATTGGTTCCTAAAAAGTTGAGCTCCTGTGGTTGAAATGAATGGAAATTGTAAGAAGTATTGAATGAAGAAGCGGGGCGGTGAATCGCTTACCTTTGAGAAAACCTTGCATATACACACTTGGAATCTCTTTGGGTCGGCCAGCTTGTATCACGAAAGGGAAGTAACTTAAAAAAGAGACTGGGTTTACCGCGTAGAGGGAACTTTCTGCCGCCTGGGCTATGGTTTGGGAGGGATGGGAAACATCCCAGAGGGCAGAAAGACCATTGAAAAACCTGCCCTGTTGCTCTTGGAATGTGGTTTTCCGTGTGAGCTCACTAGGCACCCAGAGCTTGTGAGAGCAGTTTGCATGCATTAACTCTTTGTGTGGCTCGTCAGAGTGCAGTTCCTAGGGTCCCCCTTTTCCTGCTGCAGGAGCCCCGCCAACCTCACCTCTGTAGAAGGCAGCAGTTGCTTTGCAAGTAGCCTTCCAGGGGTGGGGAGAGCCGGGCTGACTTGTTAATCTGATAGGTTTAGAAACAGTTCAAAATGAATGGGCTCCAAGGTCTCCCAGGCAAGCAGCTACAGCTTCCACCACGGACTCACAAAACTCAGAGTAGATATGCCCCAAACCGAAATCCCGAGAGGAAACTGGTTTCAACAACAACAATAACAACAACAACAACAACAACCTCTTTCCCAGGCAGGTGAGGTAACTCAGCTGGTGAAAACACTTGCCAAGCCTGGCTAAGTCTGATCCCCGGAACCCACATAGTGTAAGGAAAGAACTCAGTCCCACAGGTTGTCCTCTGAACTCCACAGGTGCACAGTGGCATGTGTGCACCAAATACACTAAGTAAATAAAGAAATAACTAAATACAGCCATTTCCTTCTCTCATTTTTAAGGACAGTCTTAGAGACATGGCCTTATTTTGCACACAGTGTCCATTCAAACAAGCTGCTAGTCGTCATGGGTGGTATGAGGAAAACTCACCTGATCGATAAGCTCCATGTCTGTAATTAACTGAACGTGGGGGGGGGGGGGCAGGGTTGCAGGGGGGGGGCAGGGGTCATGCTTACCATTGATCATTAACCCTGGCCCGGTTGCCGCCTCCTCCCCCCCCCCCCCCCCATGATGAACTAACCTCTTTCTCTACTGTTTCTGTCTGGATGACATTAAAAACAAACAAACAAACAAAAACCTCCAGGGGCACCCGGGCAGGTGATCAGATAATGAGCGGCCGTTTTCTCCATAATTGCTACCTAGTCAAGAGGGAGGGCTTCTGACTGTGCCTTGCTCTCCCTCTGCAGGTGAAGATGCCATCACAGGGGACACCGACAAGTATCTGGGGCCTCAGGACCTTAAGGAACTGGGCGATGACTCCCTGCCAGCGGAGGGTTATGTGGGTTTCAGTCTCGGAGCCCGCTCGGCCAGGTACTTTATTATTCCTTGTATTCATTTATTTATTATTTTCCTGGAGTTCACGTAGTGTGACAACCATGATCTATCACGAGCCAGCATCATTTCATCTCCCTCATGACTCCAGAACACGCTCTTGGGGACGCAGTGTGGATGTCGCAGAATGTTCTCGATGCGCACACACACACATGCTCTGCTATTTCCTTGTCGTTTGCTGTGCTTGAGTCTCGTGTGGCAGAACACATCCGTCGTCATCGTGTGCCCTCTCCTCCTGGTACTTTGCAGCCTGCGGCCAGCATGCTACCGGAGGAGCGCCCTGATAAATGGGAAAACCAGTCCTGGGGGCGGGGGTCATCTTTCAGAAGGAGTTTGCTCCATCCTGGAAGAAATGGCTAGTTAACGCATATATAAGACAATTGTAGATGGATTATTTGCTAGACTTTGTTAGCGAAAAATTAATGGACAGTTGATCGGCAGCACCCTTGATGATTAAAAAAAAAAAAGCTATTAAAACTGTCTGTATGCATGGGCAGTTGATTTTTGCCATGAGTATGTTGGTCAAGGGGCCTGTTGGGAGCACAACAGTTACTTTACCAAAAGTCACAGACAGCTAATTCAGTCCTTACCACCGAAGGGGAGAAGCCTGGACTCCCAAGTCACTCACTGTGTGAAGGAAGCAGGACCTTGTCCAAAAGGCTGGGAATTCTTTCCCCCTGGTGTGGCTCAGTGGCGTGTTTGCTGACTGTCAAGTTATTTTAAAGCTAATAATTAAACCTTCTAAGCGAGAGCCCCGAGGACATTTTCCTATAGTGTAGGAATCCGCTGTAAAAAGTTTCATTGTCTAATAGTAAATGGCACTTCCCACAGTGTAAACCTTGGGGTTTGTTCCCAGCGTGGTTGGTGAGAACAGTTTGGACACTGCGTTGCCTTGTCTTCGAGTCCGCCTTTTAAAAATAGAACCTCAGATAACTTAGTAGACCTTTTTTTCTTTATAAACAGTCCCTAAAAGGCTTGCAAACCTGATAGGAGCAGGTGTCAGCAAGAAGAGACAGACTTTTAAAATGTGCACTGTTTCGGTCACAGATTCTAAGAAGTTAAAACTAAAACGTCTGGGCCCTTCAAGGGGCTTGATTTTTGTCTCTTGTAGATAAATGGTTAGGTACCATTTATCCTCTCACAGTGAGCAGCTTTCTCCTTCCTCACAGTTTATGAATATATCCTTTGTAGACAATTCTAGCCACTCGCTTCCAGTGAGCTGTGAAATCTACCTATCTCCTCTTGTGATTTTTTTTTCCTTTGTCTTAAGATAATTTTAAGGATTTCTTGTCTCTGATTTTGATGGTACCATTATCTGTTGCTGTTCTGTATAAGTCATCTTTCCCATACTGGAGACTCATGTTATGCTCAGAGGCAAATATTTCTCCAGGCATACTTTATAGCTATATTTTAAAATAATTAATATTTTAATGTTTCTGCAGCGTATCACTAGGGTATTATCAAGTCAGCTATTCTGAGTGTAACATTTAAAGGGACATTCAATGTATGACTCATTCAACTATAACATTTGTTTTTTTCCTTTTTTTCCCTGTCTGATTTTTTTTTCTTTTACATTCTGTTTCTCCTGGTTTTACCTTTTTTCTAAAAATACTTTAAAATAGTCCCAAGATAAGGTAAGAAGATGTGGCGCTTTCGTGGTGTTCCTCTGCCTGTCCCTGACCCATGTCTTCATTTTTATTTTTTTTGGCATTTGTGCTGTGCTGTGCTGTGCTGGCCTGCAATGTGCTTTTTTAAAAAATAATTTTTTTTTCATTTTCCTGCTTAGCTTTAGGAAATCAGTTATGATTGGGAAAGGGAAAAAAATCTATGGAAAGGAACCTTACCTATATAACAGTGAATGGACACTTAAGGAATTCCTCTCTCTTAACAAATTTTGTAGAGCTGCATGACAGAACTGAAAAGGTTTTGTTGGATCTAAAGAAATGGTCTGGTTTGTTTGCTGGCGGCTGTTTGTTTGAGCTATCCTAGACACCCTAGTAATGTGTTAGCACAAGGAAGCATGTTTTCCTAACAGGCCCTGCCTCTAACGCTTAGGATTCAATGATGGCTACAAATAATCTCTCGGACCTTAGCTGAAAACCAGCTTAAGGCTTTCTAGACTCCCTTAGGTAAATAATCAACACTCTCTGGTCCTGAGTGTACTGCAATGAACCAGTGAGTCGAAGTGACGCCTGGGAGATTTCCTGGGTTTGTCTGTCCATCTGTTTAATGGAAGCAGGTCTGGTCTGGAATGATCCTTAGGGGTCACAGCTTTAAGATTTCTTTGGCTAGCACCAGGTCTGAGCTCTCTTCTGCAGCTGTCACAGACAAACAAGGAGGAGGAGATGCTGGAGAAGGATCCACACATCTTGGATTTGAAAACCGAGAGGATCACGTGTTATGTAGCCTCTCTCTGAAAGCTTTTCAATGTCTGCCTATACACAGTCCGATTTCGGCTTAACTTTAACGTATCATGGAACGCCAGTCCCCATGTGAGGAAATGGGTGGTTTAGAAAGTGTAAGCGAGTGCGGCCTCCCAGGGCCTCTCAAATCATGTCAGTGAAGCTGTGTGTCCAGAAAAGACACTAGCAAATAGTGCAGCCACCTGTTACCTGTGGCTCTTTCAATTCAAATGTGTTAAATTTGGTACAATTGAAAGACCTGATCTTCAGCTGCGATAGCCACAGCCCAAGTGCTCAGGCATTACATGAGGCCAGGGGCCACCGATCCTGCTCCAGCTTGTTACCATCCCTGGACAGAATTAGACAGTGTTGAAGGAGAGCGGTCAAGGAAGCTTTGGCTGTGTCAAAGAGGAGGTAAGGGCCTAGAAAGAGGAGTAAGGGAGGAAATGTAACTGAAACAGGGAGAAAGGAAGCCTTATGATCACATGACCGGCCTGACTCTGCAGCCCTATGGATTGCTGGGAGGCACCGATGTGCCTGGATCGTGCTCGTCACAGTCAGTAAATATTTGCTGAGCATGTTTGATAATGACCTTGGGATGAAGGTTAGTTCTGAGTCAGAGCGATGAGCAGGAGATTCGGAGAAAGCTGAGACTCCTCCAGTCCTGAAAGAAAGACTGACCCACCTTCTGTGCCCTGCACTTTGACTAATGTGTGCAAAAGCAGGTATTGTTTCAGCCAGTAGACAGTGGGGAGAGAAATCCCGCTGTGCAAAGGGGCACACGTTCCTTGTTCTCTTCTTTGCTTTACACACACACACACACACACACACACACACACACACACACACACACACACACACGACAATGCCACCATCTGACTGATTCAACTGGTGGCGATACCATAAGTCCTAGTTAGACCCACTTTATCAGTTAAGTGGACACATTACAAAGAAAAATACTAACTTTCCATGGTATGAATGAGGATTCCCTATACCCATGAGGACTCCGAGATAAAAGGAGTCAGTTCATATAATGCTAGTTGGAGATGTTTTCATGGCTGGGGAGTCATGTCTAGGCTTCCCCTCAGCTCTTTCCCATCTTGAAGCTCTGCTTCAAGAAAGGTCAGATGGGAAACCTCGTCACAATGAGGTGAGGGAACATTCTTTTCTGACAGCCTGCCCAGTTAAGTAAGGGGGGGGGGGGGGTGAGTGGAAAATGACATGTGAGCGGTTCTTCACAGCCACCATCCTCCTTGTCCCAAGAGGATCATAACAAAGCCATTAACTCAAGACTCAGATTAATGATAACCCTGGTCATCACATGACTTACATGGATAGATGCAGTCTTCACCAAGGTAACCTTTTAGAACCATCCTCCCACTGTCCCTTAATCTACTGGCTTGTAGTTTAAGAGTCCATATAGGCAGAGTGTGGGGGCACCTGGAAACATTCAGGGGTTGTCTATGGGAGAGTCTAGAAAGGATAAGAGTTAATAAGAATAAGGAAGAAAAAAGAGCCAAGGAAAAACAGGATTCGAAGACAGGGCATGTGAATGTCTCCTAGAACGTGACCAAGAGGTGCATGTAGCTGTGTTTCTATTTTCCTTCTTGAAAATGTCCCTGAGGGTCAGCTCCTAACCAGAGCTCTTAGTATGCAAACCCACAGCTGGTTTCCAAAGATTCACCCGAAGACCCCACCACAGTAGACACAGTTCCCTCCAAGCGTGAAAGGCAGCACAGTTGGACTGAAAGAGCTACCTCTAACATCAAGTCTTCCTCTTAAGAAACACTTGTGCTGGGGCTGGAGAGATGGCTCAGTGGTTAAGAACACTGGCTGCTCTTCCAGAGGACCTGAGTTCAATTCCCAGCACCCATGTGGCAATTCAAAACTGTCTGTAACTCCAGTTCCAAGAGACCCAACACCCTCACACAGACATACATGCAGGCAAAACACCAATGCACATTAGATAAATAAATAAATAATTTTTTTTTAACAAAAAAGGAAAAAGAAACATTTGCGTTATCAGGTAGAGGGTTCTCTTCAATGCCATGCTGGTTCAGCGCCATAGTGGAGTATCGAAAGTCACCATGCATCTCATCTCACAGAATTGACGCAAAATTGGCCAAATTTAAAAATCTCAGTCATGAAATTGAGTACATCTAAAAAATTTAATTTTTGGTATCTTAAAAAAAAAAGAAAGAAAAGAAAAGCACATTTGTTGGTATTTTTAGCCATCCTGCCTGTTCTTAAAGTTGCATGCGTTTATTTTCTTCCATCCCATCCATCCCATCGCCATCTCCCACTGTTGAATGGGTAACTGTAAACACAACAGCCTCCGCTCCTTCAGTTCGGATAGGTCGTACACCTTGAACAGAAGCTCCTACGCACGGGACAGCATGATGATCGAGGAACTTCTCGTACCATCCAAAGAGCAGGTATGTGTTCTCCTTGTCCTTCGCTCGTTCAGCCTCCCTGTTCACGTGCTGTACTCCAGCAAGCTCTTGACCCCATAACAATGATAGCAGACCTATCTACGTGTGCATATTTGATTTCGTATTTGTAAATCGGGGGGTCCTAGCCCATTAAAGAAAAGCGTCAACTATACCATAGTCAGAAACGTCTTTCTCTTTTGCAAGCAATTCCTCCCCCCACCCCCATATCCCACAGAGGGGAACTTGGGACATCCTAGAAAGGGCACCTGTACCTTTCTTGTGTCTGGGTCAAATGTATTTGCTGTTCAATTTGCTGACATTATTCATGTGACTGTTTTCTAAGTGAAGTGTGTATGTCAATTGAAAGTGCTGAGACTTGTGTATAACAGGCATTTATAGATTAGATTGGACGTGCTTTTGATCTGTTCTTTTCAGGGTTCCCCAAGGCATAGTGGCATTTTCTATTTCCCCAGAATATCTGTTGGATTCATCCAATGTTTGTGCCATTTCTTCTTTCTGGTGCTTATGGTCAATTAGGCAGTGTGTGATGTGAGAAGGCCTAGGAGCACAGTCCTGCTGCACATGGACTGAGACTGGATGGTTCTAGAAAAATATACAGATACATACCTGTGCCCGGTTTTGAATGTTCACAGTAGGGACCCAGTGATGGATGAATCTGCATGGACTGTAAACCAACCTAAAGGTAGCTTATGATATTTGAACACTATGACTCACTGGTGAAAGTTTGCCACACCTGCTCATTACGCAAGGTGATGAATGACAGTCACACACACCCAAGCTAGAGTTCAGCGATAGGTGGTCAGCCCTTTGGAACTCCCACGTGTCTGGAGATGGCTGATGTCAGGCGCACAGATGTGCATTGTACTTCACAGTGACCTGCAGGGAATGTTATTACATTATCTAGAACATTCTCAAGGAGCTGGCCTTACAGAGGGAAATAGAGAGGCAGGCAGTGTCAGATCTTAAAGAAAAATAACCTTTGTAAAATGATGGTAGGTGCAGCAAAGGTCATGGGTTTTAGGTGGGTGTAAATTCAAGAGAGAGCCCTTGTCTCAGTAATAAAGCTAGGCTCTTGGGCGCCTGGTGTTTCCAGATATTGGTAGGGATTTTCTGAGGAACTTAGTCTCATCCTGCTGTTCCCTGTTAAAGGAGGTGTTAAATATATTGATATTATTCTCAGTGCCTTTAGGGAACCCCACAAAATGTTCAATATTACAGCTTATAGGAAACACTGTAGAGGGACCAGACCGCTTTACACTCATACAAGACATAAGGTGGACGTCTCGTTGAATAGAGTCATGGCCTACATTTCTCACTGGCTATTCGTTTCAGAGTGAGGGTCTGAAACCCAGGTGGTTTTTCCACCATCAGCACCAGCGCCACAGTTACTGCCGACCACATCAGAATCCAAGTATAAAATCAAAGTCAATGTTCTCCATGCTCCTCGCTTCTGAGGGTGGGCTGGTAGCTGCTTCCAAGACGTGCTCAGGTAGGATGGAGGGGCAGCATAGACTCGGAACTAAGGATCTGTGAAAAGAAAGGAGAGGCCAGAAGCTTCAGGATGAAACTGGTGCTCTTGGAATCGGCTGGCAGCTTCAGTCTCAGAAACAACTGTGTCAGGGTTCTCAACCTTCCTAACGCTGTGACCCTTTAATACAGTTCCTCATGCTGTGGTGACCCCCCAACCATAAAATTATTTCCGTTGCTACTTTCATGACTGTAATTTTGCTACCATTATAAATCGTATTATAAATATCTCTGTTTTCCAATGGTCTTAGGCAACCACTGTGGAAGGGTCTTTAGAGGGCTGTGACCCACAGGTTGAGAACCACTCACCTTTATGGCCAATCCCTATCATTCTCCAATCAGCCAAAGAGACTACAGCCCACCAGGAGCCTTTAGGGGGAAAAAAAGCCAACAAAATCTCAAGAATTGTAGAAACCATAAGTTGATTTCTTTACTGACCAGCCTTGTTCAGTGAGGATCACTCAAGTTCATAACCAATATGGGGGGGGAGGGAAATGTGAGTCATAAAAATATTTTAGGAATGCTTGGGAACACCTGTAAGGTATTGGATAGAGATGTGCACAAAGACATTAGTTTGATCACTGTGGTCTTGGGGTCAAGGTTGTGCAGTAGAGTCTGTGTTGGGGAGGGGAAGGAATGTGTCATCAAGTTTTCAGGAATGAACTAATTAAGCCGGCTACTTATTTCCCAATGGTTCATCTCTAGGGCAAGTGAAACAAATTTGACAGAGTATGTGTGGAGTGTTTTTGTGGGTGTGGATGCGTGTGTACTAGAAGAGACACCATGACCAAGGCAATTTACATTGGAAGTATTTAAATGGTTGTTTGCTAACAGTTTCAAAGGGTTAGTCCATGACCATCATGGTGGGGAGCAAGGAGGCAGGCAGGTAGGCATGGTGCGGGAGAAGTAACTGAGAGCTTAAATCTGATCCACAAATAGGTGGCAGAGAGAGTGACTGGGCCTGGCATGGGCTTTTGAAACCTCAGAGCCCAACCTCAGTCACTGTCTGTAAACCAAGCATTCAAATATATGAGCCTATGAGGGGCATTCTTACTCAGTGAAGTCTCCACAGTGTGTATGTGCATGCGCTTGCTGAAGCCGGGAACTCATGCTATCAGATCTCCTCCGTGATTGCTCTCCTCCTTATTCCTTGAGGCAGAGTCTCTCACTGAACCAGAGTTCTTTGATATGACGGGAGTCTGGCTTGTCTACTTGCTCCAGTGACCCTTGTCTCTGCCTTCTGCGTGCTGGCATTGCAGGTGCTCACAAGCCTGCCTGGTTGGGGATCTGAACTCTGGTCCTCACACTTCCACAGCAAGTATTTATCCACAGAGCCCTATACCCAACCCCTTCCCCCTCTTTATGTTTTTCAAATGTTAAGTGCTAGATTTTGGTGCAAGGGCATGAAGATATTCTTTGTAGCTTTTTTTTTTAAACTTTATTTGTATGGACATCTTCAAAATAACCTTTAAGTGGGGGGGGGCAGATAATTCTGAAAGAGGTGTGTTAACTATAGAAGATAGGAAACAGCTGATTCTGGGAGGAATTGCTGTCAGAAAGGAAACTACTATTGCACTGTGCAAGCCTTACAGAAATGTTTACTTAAGTTCACGGGTGCATTTGAATTAAAACCAAATGATCAGCCGGGCGGTGGTGGCGCACGCCTTTAATCCCAGCACTTGGGAGGCAGAGGCAGGCGGATCTCTGTGAGTTCGCGGCCAGCCTGGGCTACCAAGTGAGTTCCAGGAAAGGCGCAAAGCTACACAGAGAAACCCTGTCTCGAAAAACCAAAAAAAAAAAACCAAAAAAACAAATGATCAAAAATGAATAGTTTGGAGTTGGAAAGGAGGCTCAGAGGTTAAGGGCACTGACTGCTCTTCCAGAGGGCCCAGGTTCAATTTCTAGCACGCACATGGCATCACAACTCGCTGTAACTCCAGTTCCAGGGCATCCATCATCCTCTTCAGGCCTCTATAGGCAGTTGCCACACCCGTGGTGCCCATGCATGCAGCTAAAACACCCATACACATAGATTATAGAAAAGAAAAAGAGTTATCTGTCTCTCTCGCCTCTAGCTCTGCTTCTCCAGGGTACTATGGAGCTGGGAAGCACGATGCAAGTTTTAAACATTTAGCATTCCCAAACCACAGATCCCTGGTTTCCTATCAGGTTCAAAGCTACTCACCACTATCTAGTTAGAATTTCTCTGACAGGTCAAGGCAGAGAATGGACACAAATTAATTCTGTGTGAACTTTCTCCTGAAGAACAGGCCCTGCCCAGGCTGAGAACAGCCTCTGTCCTATCATCCCGCTGACTAACATGTTTGCACATTAACCACAGTTAAGGTACAGTTGAGATACAAGGTGCCCAGCCTGGGCCGCCACCCCCAAGACCCCAGGATTTTAGCTTCTCTTCCTGTTGCTTTCATGAAATACTCTTGACAACAGCAACTTAAGAGTCAATTTTATCCCACAGTTCAGGGTATAGTCTGTCTGTCCTAGTGGGAAAGTCAAGGCTTCTGAAGCAGCTGGTCATGTTGCTTCCACAGTCAGTAAGAGAAAGCCATGAATGGGTGCATGCTAGCACTCAGCTCACGTTCTCCACAGACAGTCTTGGATCCCTGCTCTGTAAAGTGGTCCTCCCCACAATTAAGATGCATCTTCCCACATCAATTAATTGAATCAAGATACCCTTTGTCTCCCAGTCCTTCCTAGAGGCCCATCTTCCCGATGACTCTAGATCTGTCAGGCTGACATTTAACACTAACAATCACACTGTGCCATCCCAGGATCTTATGCTGGGTAAAGACAGGTGTGGATGCCAGAGTTTGAGGGGGCATGAGAGAGGTAAGCATCCCTTATCCCTCTTAGGCCTCAGTCCTGGCTAGTCTGTGAACCACCTCATTCCTTCCCCATTGGAGCAGTCCCTTTCAGCCATGCCATCCCTGAGTCCTGTTTTGGACGTGGGAGTAGAATGATGGATTCATCTGTCAGCACATCCTAGATAATGTCCCTGCCCCATGAGAATCGTCAAGAGAACTTTTAACACCACGATTGCTCAGTTCCTGACTCAGTTGGCCTGGAAGGGACCAGGGAATTTCAGCATCCCTCCAGGCTGAATGAGTTGAGTACTGCTGACTCAGAGCTCTTAACTGCAGGTGCACAAGGGAGTCCCTTGTGCCTCTTTTCAAGACATGATGCCTACTGAGAGACACTCTGTGTCTGGATTCTAGATGTGGGTGGTTTCTGAAGCATCAGAGGTGATTGTCACATGTCTGTCCAGCTAGGAAACACTGGTCATGACATCTCTGACTGCATTCTGTGTTTCTGCCCCCAGCTCCTCCACACCCACTGACTCAGATTACATCAGGACGTAGCGTGTACAGACTTCTGTCATTTACTCCCTAAGCAAGGCAATGTAACCATAACAATTACATCGCAGTAGGTATTATACATACCTTGTAGAGATTTTATGATAATTCTCAAATCTTATGTAATGGACTTGGGCACCTGAAGATGAGAATATTGGCTGGGGTGGAGATCCTGGAATATCTCCTATGGATAGCTATATACCCATCAGTCATCATCTAATGTATAGTCTTTTAAAAGGAATCTCTTGCCACTTCCAACTAGAAGATGAACAGCGGCCTGCGTTCCTCGCACTTCCGCTCACTTAGGGACAGTGTGAACCGACTGCAGACTTCCTTTTAGTCCGAGTTTTGCCCTCATGATTTTTGCCTAAGGATGCAGGGCAGGACTTCCAATAGTGACCCATTTTCCAGGTCTAACTAAAGTGTTTTTAAATCTGTCTGTCCACAGGCTGACTGTGGAGATAATTCTGCAAACATTGTTGGAGGCTATCACAGATGTGCAGACATTGGTCACATCTTCAGACCTGTCACTCTCCTAAGGGAGAGTCACAGCCTAAGATTATAGTTCCTTTGAATTAAACTTGGTCCTTTTAGGGACTATTGTGACTTTGTGTGTGTTTGTGATCATGCAATGTGCCATAAGCTGTTGGACTGTTTGATATCTTAGCTGTAGGCAGAAGTTTCTGTCCCACCAGCCATTCCCAAATAACCGACGCAGAGGCTTAATATTAAATATAAATGCTCGGCCAATAGCTCAGGCTTGCTACTGGCTAACTGTTATTTCTTGTCTGTGCTTTGCCATGTGGCTTGGTGCCTTCTCTAAGTCTGCCATGCCCACATTGCTTCTCTCTGCATCTGAACCCTAGTCTGGACTCCGCCCTCCTTCTTCCCAGCATCTTCCTAGTCTGGCTTTCCCACTCAATCTCTTCCTGCCCAGCTGTAGACCAGTCAGTTCTTTATTAACCAATGAGAGTAATACATATTCACAGCGTACAGAAGGATCATTCCACAGCACTTAGCCCATAATATGCACACTGGAGGGTCCTTCAGCAGAAACTGTATGCTTGCTTTCTCAGGATCTTAGCATTGCCAATCATCTCAGCAATAGGAGGAAAAGCTTGTGTAATCCAGAAGGCCTCTATGCTAATAGGTTTCCCTCTTCCGTGTCTCACTGCACTGACTCCCCACTCGGCTCACTTTGCTGTTCTTTCTGCTTATGTGACTCCAAGCAGGGCTCAGAAAGGGGCATAGTGGCAGATGATAGCCAGCTTCACATGAGAGATTTGCTGGACAGTCCCCAGGGAGATAAGCACCTGGCCTGGTGACATTTAATATGTTGCTTTCTTCCTGGAAGTGCTTGTCCAGCAGTACTCGGGGAATTCATTCAACACCTCACAAAGATGGCTCAGCAAGATTCCAGGTCTGTTTGAAGGCAGAGAAGTTGGTATTGTGAGTTTCTTAAGTCATGGGGGTTAGTTGGTGCTGATGTGCCCACAGGCTCAGCCTCAGTTAACCTCCTTCCATCGAACACAGCTAAATTAGATGTAAATCAATCAAATTGAGAAATCGTAAAGAACCATGCTTCACTGTAGCTTAAATCTAATCTCAACATACATTTTCACTGTGTGTGGTAGTGCACACTTGCCACCCCAACTACTAGGGAGGCTGAGGCAGGAAGATTAGGAGTTCGAGGCCAGCGTGGTCTTTAAAACAACAAGGAAATAGAGGCTGGATGTTTAGCTCAATGACAAAGGACTTCCCTAGCACGTGTGAGACCCTACGTTCAATGTCGTAACAGAAAAGGGAGGGAGAAACAAAATGCCTTCTAAGGCACTAGTGGTCAGTCTCAAGAAAAGAAGTACATGAGGGGGAAGGGAAGGCCTGCTTTGATTGTTACATTCTGTTGTTGTTTCTCACATGGTGCCTGCTGGGCTCAAAATCACCTGAGAATGGCCTTGAATTTCAGATCCTCCTGCCTCTGCCTCCTGAGGCAGGGGTGAGAGAAGTGTACCACCCTACTTCACTTGAATCATTTCTCCAGTTTTTTTGTTTGTTTGTTTGGTTGGTTGGTTTGGTTTTTAAAAGCAGGATCTTATATAGCCTAGATAAACCCACTACGTAGCCAAGGGTGACCTTGAACTTCTGATCCTCCTGCCTTGACCTTTCAAGGACTGGCATTATAGCATGTTCCACCATCCCTAATGGATTCTGTTTCTTAAAAGATTTCACGCCATTTGTGTTTGCTGTCTCCTTGGATGCCTCCAAGCCACCCAAGTTAGTGTCTTTTTCAGTTGCTGTGATAAAACACAGTGACCAAAAGCAAGATATGGAAGAGATTAGTTTGACTTTCCTCAGTTTCAGAGAGTAAAATTCCATTGTGGCAGGGGAAGACATGGCCACAAGCAGGGGGCATAGAGAAGACATGGCCACAAGCAGCAGGCATGTTGGCAGGAACTAAAAGCTGAGAGATCACATCTCTAGCCACAAACACAAAAGAGCAAACCGGAAGTGAGACAGACCATCACCTCTCAGAGCCCACCCTTAGTGATGTACTTCTCCAGCAAAGATGTATCTCCCCGCTTCCCCCCCAACTCTCCACCCTGCCATCGTGTTCCTTGGAAGGCAAGTGCTCTATGCCGAGCACTCTTGGTGCTCTCAAATTCAGCTCAGTTGATGTCCTTCAATCCAGTGATTGCTCCCTCTTCTTCTCCCCATGGTCCGAAGAGTGCACAGACCCTACAAGTTTGTATGGAGAGATGCAACTAACGTAAGAAGCCTTGCCCTTCAGCTATTTTTGCCTCGATGCATTAGGCTACCATGTATTTAAAGTAGTGAAGATTCTTTCCAAGTTTAAAAGAGAGATGAGCTGAGGCAAATAGCAGCTAATCAATCTGGGCCTTTACTTAAAGGTTTGTTTTTTAATTAAGTCTCTCTCTCTCTGGAAGTATATGGACATGCATGTAGGCGCCCACAGAGGCTATAGGCCTGTGATTCCCTAAAATTGTGTTACAGGCAGTTGTGTGCCACCCACGTGGGTGCTGGGAACTGAACTCAGGTCCCCTGCAAGAGCAGTACTCACGCTTGGCCTCTGAGCCATCTCGGCAGCCCTATCAGGTTCTGTAATGAAGGCCAGCTCCTGGAAGCAGGAAGCCTGGAAGGAGGTGGAGATCTTAGCAGCAGCCTGTAGCACAGAAAAAAATCCTTGCATTTGCAGCCTTTTTGAGGGCAGTGGTTCTCAGCCTGTAAGTCGCAACCCCTTCGGGAATCACATATCCAATATCCTGCATATCAGATATTTATATGATGATTCAGAACAGTAGCAAAATTACAGCTCTGAAGTAGCAAGGAAAATAATTTTATGGGTAAGGGTCACCGGAACATGAGGAACTGTATTAAAGGGTTGCAGTCATTGGGAAGGTTGAGAACCACCGCTTTAGAGGGTAGCACGCCCTCCCAGCCCTCCACCCTTCACCCCTATCCTCCACTCCCAAGCATAGAGAGAAAGGGTCTCAGCAGATTAGTGAAGGTACTAGACAAGATATCAGACAGTAATGTAGGAAACTAATCCTACTGCCCTACCTACCTTGGATCTGTTACATACTAGGAGCTTGGCAACTTTGGGACGGCACTAGACGGGATGAAGGGAGAGTTGACTAACCTAGGGCCAGCCTCTGAGAGCCAACTCCAGGACAAGCTTTGTTTACGGTTTGCAAGACAGACTCTTGGAAGCATTACTTTGGTCATCCCATGACCGACCACTGGGCGTTGGGATGTTAATATTACCTACTCCTCGCCCTACCGTACACTCAGAGGCGCGGTGAGATTTTGACTTGGATCTCTCTGTGCAGTGGAGTATACGACCTCACTCAAGGCCCCATCCTCAGGTTTGTTGACGGAGGAAAGAGATAAGCACATAGCTTGCCTTGTCCTGTCTGCTTTGGGGATGAAATTCTCACTTGACACACATTGGTTTGGTTGCCCCATCCAGCTCTCGCTCCAGAAAATCACATTTGCTTTTCTTCAGACTAGATGCCCTGAGTTTTGTGCGTAACCTGTTGCTAGGCGACCTGTTGGGCACTGGCGGCAGGTTCACACTCCCCAGTCTCTCAGGGCAGCAGAGCAGACAGTCTGGGGGGGGGGGGGCTCCAGATCCACCCTGGGTCTTGACCCTAACTTTCAGCACCGAGGAGCTAACAGCAGTCGGGAGTGAGCCAACAATAGAGCCAGCTAGATCTCTCTCCCGCTCTCCACTTTCCTTTCTTGTTCTCTCCCTCTCTCCCTTCCCTCCTCCTCTTCACCCATCTCTTCCTTTCTTCCCTCTCTCCATTCCCCTCTCCCGTCCTGACCGCTTCTTCTGTACTTAGTGTTTATTCCCAGATCTGGGCTCCTGGGCGTGCCCTGGTTTGTAAGACCAGTGCGTTCTATTTATTTCCAGACCTGGACTTCAGGGTGTGTCCCGCTTAATGAGGCCAGTGTGTTCTTACTCTCCCCTTTCCTCCGATGCGTAGAGCCGCTGAGATGCTATTTTGGGAAAATATTAAGCTCTTGGAGACAGTGACCTCATCATTAGTCAGGCTTTGGACTCCACTAACTAGTGTGTAGTTGGATTGTAATAGTGCCGCCCCCCCCCCCCCCCATCACTTCCACAATGAAAACGATAAGAGTGTCGATATTCCCTTTGACATGGGAGTGCAAGACCTTAGGAGGTCAGTGTGAACTGTTTTTAATATACTGTTGCGTTGAAGCCACCGTGTGCCAGCCGGTATCTTTGCGTTGCCAGATTTTGTAAGTCTTTCTGGGCCTCCATTTCCTGAACTGTAAAATGAGTGTAATATCACTCCGAGATCTAAGAGGTTCTGGCGACTCCGAGAACCTAAGGCCGTCTTTCCCACTGAATTACTACACTGTGGATTGTTGTAGCACTGTTAAAAGGAATTGAAAGCCAAGGCGGTCACCAACCCCCGTTACCCCAGCACCTTGGACTCCACAGTAAATTTGGGACAAAGTAGCAGAGCTGAACAGCACGCACCTGTCTCAAACACAAAATGAAATTTCAAAGGATTAAGCACTTTTTGAGTGAATAAATCAGACCTAGGTTTCTGTAAGATGTCATGTTGTAATTGAATGGGAGCTGTCAATTGATACAAGCATCCTGTGTTATGATCTGTAAAGTCCCAGGGTTTGGCCTGAAACTGGAACATTTGGGGGTTTGTTCTTTCCCCCAATAAATCTTATTTTAACAAATAACCTAACCTAAGCCAGAGTGTTCTGGAGAGTGTGGAAGTCTTTTTACATTTAAAGATACCGTATTACAGCTTCTTGCCAATATGGCATTGGTGCCAGGATGTTCTTTACAGTCTCACCAAGACTTTTATCAATGAGTGAAAGACAAAGACGCTGTGAAACATGCCAAGGATCACAGGCCGGCAGATGTTACCAGGGAAACAGTAGAGTAAAGCTTCCATGGGGGGGCCAGTTGTTGAAAGTTGGCTTTGTTTGTACCAAATGGGTATGCGAACTAATCCCCTAAACACACGCACCCCCTTACCCATGGCCAGAAGAGTCTGTAGGGTGGTCAGCACACTTGTAGCCATAGAAGCTGGAGAGAGCTGCTGGCTGTCACTATGCCCAGGAGCAGGCCTTGGCACAGGAACATGGATGTTGGACCTCGGCCAGCCCTTCTAGCTGCTTCCCTGAATCAACAGCTCAAATGATTGCCCCACATTTCTAGAGTTGATGTGAAAACTCAGTGTGGGCATGGAGAGGCCCACCATCACCTTTGAGTTGGCTCCAGTCAGTAACCCGTAGCAAGCAAGGGTCACCCATAGGAAGTGAGAAAAGGAGTTGCCCAGTTCAGCTGTGTGTCTCAGCCCCAAAGCTGAACTCCTTCACTAGGCCCTACTTCCATGCTGTGAGACCTAGGAACTGGGTCTCATGTAGCCCATTGCTGGCCTGGAACTCACTAACTAATTGAGGGTGACCTTGAACTCCTGACCCTCCTGCCTTCATATTCCAAATGCTGAGATTATGGGTGTGTGCTGCTCTCTCCGGGTATGTGGTGCTGGAGATCAGACCCATTTAATGGCCATCCAACAGAATGCCCTTTTGAATGGTTATTGGTAGAGCTAAGGCTAAGCTTTGGAGCCATGGTGGCTTGTGCAGTGATGGTCAGGACATTTTGAAAATAATATTGTTTTCTAAAGTTAAGTAGATGCTGGTATGTCACAGTTCAGTTCTACCTAAACTCTAGCCTGTACAATGTATCCGGAGACAGTTGGAAAGGAAATTACCAATTCATGATCCGCCTGCAGAACTGCAGGTTCCATTGAGTGGCCATGATTTTGTTTTTAGAAAGCTTCCCTGCAGGAAGAACACTCTGGTAGCTCATATTTAAGTTATTCAGACTCACTTAGGGTCACTCATAACCCTGAACCAACCTCCGGGAAAGAGAGAAGCGAACTCCGAGGAGAGATTACTCCAGCACCTAATACTGGATTGAAATGCATCAGAGGTACATCAGAACATTCTAGCTCCCTAGTGTGGTCAGGTCTACCAGCTGCTCAGCTGTGTTGTGACTGGGCTCTGAGGGTGGCAAAGAGCTACAAGAGGTGAGGAGAGGAAGCAGATCTAAGAGGGGTGTGGGATCCTGGCAAGCTGGCACATCCTCTCTAGTAAATATTACATAATGGCAGGATCCCTTTCTGTGTGGTATAACTCAGGGTTTCAATAATTCATGTCACCAGGACGTTTCTCGGAGTGCTGGAGGTAAATAATTTACTGTAATTAACAAAGAGGCGGAAGATTATTAATTTATCAGACTTAAAAAACAAAAAAAATGGTTCAAGTGGAAAATAACCCCAGGGTCTCACACATTCAAATTGTAATTTGTCCGCACAACCCCCAACCACCACCACCAAAAATATGAAGTAGCTTTGCGTTCAGTCCCTGACCCTACCCAGACAGCTGACTGCTGACATTTCTAACAGCTGGTCTAAGCAGTTAGTAGATCTGGCCAGGCTGAGGGTGAGGTTCTGAGGTGGTTTATTGCTGTCTAAGGTTAAGATCCAGGTTCTATCCAATTGTATTAGATACTTTTTGTTGTTTGTTTGTGAAGTTTCTGGTAGGTGTATGTTCCTGTGTGTATATATCTGCACCAAGTGTAAACAGAGTCTGTGGAGGTCAGAAGAGGGGGTTGGATCCTCTGGAACTGGAGTTACAGATAGTCATAAGCTGCTGTATGGGTGTTAGGAACCAAACCTGGGTCCTCTGCGAGAACAGCCAGTGCTCTGAACCACTGAGCCTTCACTCTAGTCCTAGCACTAAATTCTCAATTTTACACACACACACACCACATGCACACATACACCACACACACACATACACACACCACATGCACATACCACACACACATACACACACACACCACGCGCGCACACACACACATACCACATACACACACACACACACACACACACACACACACACACTCACACACACTCACACAGACTCTGACTATGCCTTCTCTTTGTTGAATGCAGTGATATCCATTCCTCATTCATTTTTTAATTTTCCTAGCACCTGGACAGTAACCTACATATAACTGTTCTACAGATTATTTTTTAAATGTCAGAGCTGTTATGTTTTTTAAGGCTGAGGAGATAGTTCAGTCATTGAAGGACTTGCCACGCAAGTGTGAAGACATGATTCCTGGACCCAGATCCTTGTAAAAAGTAAGGTTTGGCAGCATGCTATAATCCCAGTGCTGAGAAGTCGAGACAGACGATCCCTAAGGCTTGCTGGCCAGCCAGCCTAACCAATTCGTAAACTCCAAGCCAGTGAGAGACCTTTTCTCTCAAAAATTAAGGTAAACAACTCTTGAAGTATGATACCCATCACACACACACACACACACACACACACACACACACACACACACACACCATGCACCTACATGTACACACACAAAATAAATAGTCTGAGTCATTTGGGGTATATTTGCAAGTTCAGGTTTTTTGTTGTTGTTTGTTGGCTGGTTGGTTTAGTTTGTTTTGTTTTTTGAGGCACATTCTCATGTAGCCTAGGCTAGACTACAAATCATTCGATGTATAGCAAAAGATGACCTTGAGCCGCTGCCCATCCTCTAGAGTACCAGGATTACAGATGTACACCCCCATGTCTGGTTTATTCTGTGCTGTGTATTGATCGAGCATAGGGCCTCTTACACACTAGGCAATCAGTCTGCCAACTGACCTGTATGCCTGGTGAATTCTGATTGTATTGCCAAAGCCGTACAACTGAAGCGAGCATTAGCCTGTTGTACAAGCTAGACTCTGCATGTATGTTGCACCCTGATTTTTCTTCCCAGGGACTGTTGCTGGTTGTACTTTTCTGGTTGCACTTTTCGTATTTGCTTCCAGGTCTCCAAATAAGAAATGTGTGTTATTTCTTGGTAGATTTTCTCCATTGGGGAAATGACTTTATTGGTTTCCCCAAGTGGAAAAGGAAGCTTTAATGTTTGGGTCTGTCTCCCTTCCTCAACCCTGTGTGCTTCTGACCTGCTCTTTCCCAAGGAGTTGTACTTCATGTGGGGTTCTGTCTGTATTTCATTTGTAGACATGTATTTCATATGGACAAAATAAGTTTTGTTTTTTGTTTTTTGAACATAGAATCTCATGTTGCCCCCAGCTTGTCTAGGTCACCTTGTTTTCTGTCTCCCAAGTGCTAGGATTACAGGCAGATGCCACCCAACCTGGCTAGTATTTATATTTTTATACCTCTTAAAGAACTACCCTTGAAAGCCAGGCAGTGGTGGTGCATGCCCTTAATCCCAGCACTCAGGAGGCAGAGGTGGGTGGATCTCTGTGAGTTCAAGGCCAGCCTGGTCTGTAGAGCTAGTTCCAGGACAGCCAGGGTTACAGAGAAACCCTGTTTCATAAATAATGAATGAATGAATGAATGAATGGTAAGTACTACCCTTAAATATATTGTTTATTAAACTTGAATTTCAATTTCACTCTTTAAAGAAAATTCCCTAGAATTTGAATTTGCTTCTTCTCTGTACATTCCAGTCACCCATCCCATAGGGCTTCCCCACATGGTCCAAATCTTCTCGGAGTGTGTCCATGCCTTGTCCCTGTGCTGTCAGTCTTGTCTCCTTAGCCTGACTCTCTCAGAACCTTCTCACTTGCCAAGTGCCTTGAAGCCCCTCTGCCCAGATCCACTCTTGCGCCTGCCATCATTTTGACAGACCCTTGTTTGATCTTCTGTTAGATTCTATGCCTTCTTTTTTTCCTTTTTAAATTTTGATTTAGTCCTTCCTTCATTTGGTTGGAGTATGCTTTGTAGTATTACCCTTGGGGACTATGTGATTAATCCATTTTTTTTTTAGGTTTTTAAGTATCTGGTATCCGGACATACCTGTTTATGAACTTGGTTTGCCTAGTGAGGGAGCCGGGAGCTGAAAACTCATTTCCTCTCAGAACACTTGAGGGATGGCTCCGTCATCTTGGCCATGTTTTTGCTGTTTGTAGCAGGGTGGTTTGAAGTCTGTGGTCATCTCCGGCTCTGGGTTCTGAAATTTCATGCTGATGCACCCGAGTGGGCACAGTGGTGTCTTCCCTCTCCCACACTCCTTGGCACACAGTGGATCCTCTGAGAACACAGGCTTCAGATCGGGGAAGGATCTGGAGTTCCCTTGTTATCTGCTCTTTCACTCTTTCTGCTTCTAGAACTGTCTGTTGATCCATTCGTGGAGGAGGATTTGAACCTCTTGTGGTGTTCTTTGATTTCTTACATTTTCTCCCCCTTTTAATTTAATACTCAGAGAGAGAGAGACAGAGAGACAGAATGAATGTGTGTGTACTCAAGTCTCCTCTTTCCACTTCCCATCTCTGTAGGAGTGCTGGCATTACAGATGTTTGTGCTACATCTGGCTTTTAATGTGGCTTCCAGAGGTTGAACCCAGCTCAGCAGGTTTTCATAAGAAGTACTTTTCCTGCTGAGTTATCCCTTCTGCCCTGGGTGGCCACTTTAATTCAATCAAGTCTTTGTTGCAATGAGGCAAGTACTTTGGAGCCTCCTGAATCTTAGTTTTGCAGCCCTGACGTGATCTTTGGGTCCATGTCCTTTATAAGTTCTACGTCTTCATCCACTTCCTCATGAAATTGCTGACGAACGCTCACCTGCTTGGTGGGATTTTTCTTCGTACGTTTTCATAGCCCCACCGTTTAGCTCATGTCCTTACAAGACTATAGCATGCTCGAGGCTGCCCAGCTCTCCGTCAGAACCTTCTTGGGCTTCCTCTTCCTCAGCAGCCATCTTTGTAGACACAAACACCTATTCTGTCTGTTGACCATGGACAAACATTCCCAATTTAGAAATGACGGAAAGTGAACCCCTGGCTTCCAGATCTTCCACTCTCAGGCATTTCAGCTTGCCCTCTGCTACTTCTGAGTTCCTATATTTTCATCAGGCTTGCTTGGTGGGAGACTAGACTGTTGTCGGCCACAGTGACCCATGGGTATTGTTAGAGTCATCAGGATTGAATCTGTATTTTGAGAATGGGGAGAGATTTTAAAGTTGTAGGATTCATTTAGACCAGAAGAGAGCTGCTGAAAAGCATGCAAATTAATTTCTCAATGTTTGCTTTACCATACAGATAATGCCAGGGTGCTTTCTTAGGCTTTCCACATGAAATATATTTTATCAGTACACTTTATCTTTTAAATGTTCTTCTATACAGACCCTAATGTAGACCTTATGAACAGGATTTGCAAATTCTTTATATTGAATGTTAGCTTCTCCAGGCTTATAAAGAAATATAGATATATTTTGTATGTGTAGAGAAAGCTAGTGTCTCATGTAGGTGGTTGATGGCGCTCTCTGTTTTATTTTTCAGCACCTGACATTCACAAGGGAGTTTGATTCAGATTCTCTCAGACACTATAGCTGGGCAGCAGACACCTTAGACAATGTGAACCTGGTCTCAAGCCCCGTGCATTCTGGGTAAGTGCCCGCATGTCGTCTCTCCTTATTCCATTACACTCACATCGCATTTATTATTTAACGTTATCCATGCATATCGAACACCTCCATATCTGTGGATATATTCACCGATGAAGTACATGCTCATTCGTGAGAGTGTGTGGTTTGCATTTGTAAATCATTTAATAAGTACTTTGGGGGACAAGTCTGTCTGTGTTTATTCCTAAAAGTAGAGTATCAGAAAAAAATCGATTATTGATAGAGCAAAATTTCCTGACCATTATGGTCTTCAAGAAATCTTTAAAATTCCTTTTCAATGAAAAATATTTAAAACCAAGTTATTTTTCTTAATTTTTTTTCCTAAAATGAAGCTTTTTAAAAAAATACATATCTGATTATTCTTCCTTATAAAAAAGTGAAGTGTAGAGCTGGGAAATAGTTCACTCGATAAAGGGCTTGCCACACAAGTATGAGGACCTGGGTTTGATTCCCCAGAACCCACATAAAAAAAGTTGGGCATGGCGCCTCCCATCTGTCATCCCAGGGAGGGAGAGACAGTACAGACAGGCAGATCACTGGGGTCTGCAGGTCTGCTGCCCTCGCCTGATGGCTGAGTTCCAAGTCAATGAGAGATTCTGTCTCAAAAAGCAAGGTAAACATGGCCTGAGGAACAGCACCCCAAGTTGACTTCTAGTTTCCACATGCACATGTACACAGGAGCACCTCTAACCACATGTACATACACACAGGAGCACCCCTAACCACATGTACATACACACAGGAGCATGCCCAACCACATGTACATATACACAGGAGCATGCCCAACCACATGTACGTACACACAGGAGCATGTTCAGCCATCTATGACCGTATTCATTACACACACACAAATGTGCACATATGTGTGCACAAACATCAAATGTATTATTGATTCGCCTCACTCACTGAGCCAGTATCCCTGTAAGCAGCGCACTCTGTCTTCAGTTCCCTCTCATTTGATATCAGCCCATTTTTAATTGATGATTTGTTTTGTGCGGTTGCCATTTTCAAAAAGAAGCTGTAAACTGGAAAGCTTCCAATTGACTTTGGCACCTTCTACAATCCTGAAATAAAATTGCCAATGAAGTTATAATTAGAAAAAAAAGGAAATGAATCTTAAAAGAAAAGAAATCTCCTTTTAAAATGACACAGTACCAATGTATGTGCCCTCGAAGTGCTGATAAGAACCACATTAAAGGGTTCCTCATCCCTGTCTCATGGCAGAAAACTGAACAGTGACCCGCTGCAGTCAGTGAGATGGTCACCAGTGTGCTTTCAGACACTGGATTCTTTAGTAGGTAATTCACTGATGAGATCACTGATAGCCATATAAATGGGAGGGAAAATGTTTGCTAAGATAATAAATACTAGGCTAGTGAGTGGATAAAGCACTTGGGCAAATATCCACCCGATCCTAAAGCCCAATGTGGCAGCAGCAACTGTACTCCCAGCATTCCTAACGGGAGATGGGGCAGAGCTGGAATCGCTGGAAGCCGGCTGGCCAGCTCGCCTGCTGTTTGCAGCAGTGAACAACAGACCTGCTTCAACCAGGTGGAAACTGAGGACCAGCGGCTAAGACTGTCCTCTGACCTCTACATGTGCACTGTGGCACAGGCACACACACACACACACACACACAGAGGAACCATACATGTATGCTATACACAGGCACAGCATGTACACACATTAAAATAATAAATGTATCAGGGTATATTTCTTTAATTTCTCTCGAACACAGCCATTGTCAGGACAGCCAGAGAAGTCCCACTTGGAGTTCAAAGCACTGATACCAGGTCTGAGGACTGTGCTCCACAGCAGCTAAGGCCAACGTGTATTACAGGCTGTCCCACAAATGCTCAGTGCCGTGGTTTCATTTTCTGAGTTTTTCCTTTTGCTTGTCATTGACATTGTCTGTTGCTTGCTTCTAATGACCGTACATTAATTTCTCCCATTTGCTTTCTAAATTATTTTGCAGCTACTCGTCTCCGCTGCCTCAGTATGACTCAAGGTGATAACCGTGTCCTCTGTGTATTTTTTCATTTATGTGACATCCCTCAGTTAGATGGCGTCAGTGTCTGTACCGTGTCCGCACTCGTCACCCTGCCGTTTGCGAAACGAGACGCCTCCGCCTAGCAGTTATAGGGCCGTTCATGGTGCTGTGACGCCATCTGAACAGCAACACGATACAGATTTTGAAGGATCACCTTTGTGTGCTTCTCTTTGTTTCTACAACCCGTGTTGCATGTCGTGTGGGTTTTGCTCAGGTCTTGTACAGAATGAGTTTGGAAAACAAATCGCTGTGTTCCACACTCATGGCCTACCCAGCCCACTCACACCTTTCCTTCCTCTGTTAGCTCTATGAAATTAAAGAATTTGGAACGATAAACGGCTGCGAGCACCAACCATGTGCCATGTACTCTGTAGAGTGTCCAGGAGGAGGTTCTTCCAGATTGTCATTCACATCCTCTTATTCACTCCATCTATTCTGATAGTCTGTGTAGCTGGCACAGTCTTAGATTGCCCCCCAAAACCTCCCTATGCTACCTTCAGACCACTCAGCTAACGTCACCCTACATCTCTGTTTGCCCGTCCATTTGTTAGTCTTAGTAGCCAAATCTCACCTGTGCCGTTTCTGAGCTCGCGAAGCAAAATTTTGCTCATAGATTGATTCAACTGACGTTGGCCATGTGTTTGCTGTGTGGGGACTCTGCTGGGCCGTGCGGGTCAGCTGGTGAATATGCCAACCCAATCTGAAATGCTGGCCTGTATTGTTGAGGCTCAGCTGTTGCCCAGGCACACACTCCAGTGTGCATTTGCACTAGCACAACCACGATTTCAAGCCCAGGGTTTGTGCTGAGTCCTTCTTCACACACCTAGTGATAATCAGTCTTTACCACTAATTACAGAGAAAACTGAGACTTTTGTCCTACTATCTTGTTTTGGTAGTGCCTTTGTTATTGAACGACATCAGCCGATGATGCTCGTGTGTGCACCCACACACTATATAATACATGTGTATCTAAGAAAACTCAGCACTTCAGAACACTTTCATAGGACCTGCAGGCCATTCTGCATTGGACATAATTTGTGTGGGAGCCTGAGTGGTGAATGGAAACAGATAACCATTTTCTTTGAGGAGAGAGGGAAGACTTTTTTTTAATTGTCTCCTTATTTTTGAGACTGCCTTTCCCTCTCCTGACTTGAATATTCTAGAGGCAAAAGTCTCTCTCAAGATAGCATCATAGCAAGCACAGGAAACAACAGAGAGAGAAAACCAGTTAAATCCAAACCCTAAGCAAAAGGTGAGTCCCCTTCCCTGGTGAGCAGTTGATAATGGAAACACACTCAGCTGAAGGGCTCTCTCCACCCCGCTGGGGCGCTCTATGTTAAATGGCAGGCCAGTTTGCTGAGGAAGTCTTCCTTGCCAGGAAACCCACAGCTACGGAGGGGCTTCAGACCTGTCGGCAGGATGCTAGTGCCATGCTTAGATAATTATATAGAAAAGACTTTTGATGGATAGGATTATTTTCTTAATACTATAGGGAGCCATAGCGTTTGCAGAGGATCACTCTCTGGTGCTACTTGAATCATGTGTATATTTCAGCTCTAAAAATCATCATGTAAGGATATGTTTGTGTTGCCATCTGTCTACTGGTTTTGCGTTTACCAAAGTGCCCATTGCTGACAGAGAAGGCTTTCCACTGATCTAGCTACATACAGGAAAACCATTGTCCTTATTAGCTTTGACATAAAGCCTGATGACAAGCACAGACACTCTCATAAATAATGTTTCGGTTCTACTTCCATTACCGCAGGGCATATTCAAATATAGGGGATTTTAATAGCTTTTTAGCCTCTATTGTTTAAATGGTTATTGAAAAGATTTAATCCCTCTCCATCAAAATCTTAGCAAAGCTAGTCACCCGCTTTTATTTTTCTATTTCCTTTTAGTAAAAATGGAGAGTGTTGGTATGAGTGACTTGTCTCTTTGTCTCACAAATTGTGTGTTTTATACTAATCTGTGGAGTCTCATCTTATGTGTACTGGAGTGAGGTCCCACAAA
>CABHPQ010174454.1:6626-43495 GCA_902168405.1 Peromyscus aztecus
CCTTCCTTCCTTCCTTCCTTCCTTCCTTCCTTCCTTCCTTCCTTCCTACCTGTCTACCTTTCTTTGAGACAGAATCTCAGACTGTTGCCCAGGCTGGCCTGGAACTCACTCTGTAGTCCAGACTGTCCTAAACTTTGTGCCACCCTGCCTGGGCTTCAGAGTGCTGTGATGTCACACAGGTGTCACCACACCCAGCTGGAGCCTGGATTTTAATCCTGATTGTGTTTCTCTTCTGAATCCTTCTCTGCATTTGTTTATAGTGCACCACCAACCACGCATGCATGCTTGATGCCTAGAAGCTGCTGGGTGAGGGTGGGGTGGGTGCCTGAGTGGTCATGGAACATGCTAAGGGTAACCTTCTCCTGGGGAGCAGGGAATTGAGGGGTTCTCTCTCACTTTTCACCTCCCACCTCTCCCACTTTTTGCTTCCTTTTGAGACCCAACTCCAGTTTTGAGGGAACAAGGGGAGATGGAGAAAGAAACCCACTTACCCTTTCTTCCTTGCATTTCCAATTTGGCCTGGGAACTGAGTTTCTGGGAATCTTTGATGCTCAAGGTGGGGCTGGATCTTACCGGATGTAGCTGCACACCAGGCTGGAGAGGGAAGGAAAAGGGGCAGCCTTAACATTAGAACCTGAGGGCAAAAGACAAAGGAGCAGGCTGGGGCAGGCCGACAGATTGTACCAGAGGAGGAAATTAAAGAGACTCCAGTGGCTGTCTAGCTCCCTTCCAGCCTGCTTTGCTGCATTTTTTGGCATGGATTGGCTAAGCTGGCCTGTAACATTCCAGTCAGGCTTCTCATTGTCTTGCCCAGAAATACCAGATAAAAGAAACCATGAAATGAGGGACAAGGAATGAGGAATGAAGACCTGGGAGCTTGGATGCATCCTCAGGATATTCCACTAGTATTAACTGTCTTTCCCAGTGGGCAGCCTCCCAGCTGTCTGCTAGGTTCCAGCCGTTCTGAAGCTCTCATCTCCACTATATGATGGGAAAGGACAGGAAAGGTATATTTCCCAGGAACCCCATGCCAATGACCAGCTGTCCATTTGCTTCCTGTTATGTGCCTGAAGTCCACCCAGCAGCACCCTTTCACTAGATGGTCCATGATCCTGTGTTAAAGTACAATCCCCAGGGAGACCAATTCTTAGTTGGGAAATACCTTATTCAGATTTTGGTTAAACAGAGGCTCTTTGGAACCATTGGGAGGCTTCTGGAACCATCACAGAGCAAGTAGGATGGCAGAGGGCCTTGCCAATACTCAAAATGATGCCATTCAGTGCTGGAAGGAGCCATAGAGATGATGGAGAAGGGACTGGACTGCCTTGTTGAGGGACATACAACTGACAGAGACAGAACTGGTCAGACATGGCTTGTGGGCTCCCAGGATTGTGCTGGGCACTTCCTTTCCTATCTTCCTCTTTCCTAAAGGTTCCTTGAAAGTTGACCATATCTCTTCAGGGAGATCCACCTTTCCCAGAAAGATTTTAGAGTGTGATCTATTTGAGCAGTCACTAAACTTCCCTGACAATTTCCTAGATGCCGAGGTAAGCTCTGGGGAGACAGAGGGAAGCATTGCCCTTGCTCATGCCATGTTCACAGTCTGGTGGGTGACATAGAAAAGTGAAACTAAGCAACAGTGTGAACAAGGGCTCTCCAAAGCTGTAGATCATGTTTCAGTGGCCAGCAGGAGGGGCCCATCTAGATCAGGGAAGGTCAGGTTGGAGACACTTGATCTAGGTATCAAAGAGTAACAAGAGGTTTGCTAAGAAGGTAGAAGAGGTGGGGAGACAAGGTCACCTCAAATGGGGATGATTGCAGGCAGAATTTCCTGTCCCACCAGCCAACTCCCAAAAACCACACAGAGACTTATTATTAACTATAAATGTTTGGCCAATAGCTTAGGTTTGTTACTAACTAGCTCTTACAACTTTTGACACATATTTTTTATCTACGTTCTACCATGTAACTTGGTACCTTTTTTTAGCATGGCAAGTTCATCTTGCTTCTCTGCACATCTCCTCAGGAATCTACCCTCTTTCATCCCAGAGAGCTCTCTCTCCGTCCACAAGTCTCACCTAACTCCTTTCTGCCTAGCTATTGGCCATTTAGCACTTTATTAAACCAATGAGAGCAACATATCTTCACAGGGTACAAGACAATTATTCCACAACATTTCCCCCTTTTTGTCTAATTATAAAGGAAGGCTTTAACTTTAACATAGTAAAACTATATACAACAAAAACAGTTATCAAATAAGAATTACAGTTACAATATCCAGTCCATTTGTGTTTGGCAAATTTAGAGAAAATACTCTATTATCTATCTTATCTTTGTGAGTCTAAATTTTTGCACCTAATTTACCTTTTATCATAACTAAGGAAAACTATAAGTTTAACTGTTTAGTCTTTAACTCCATCAAAGACCCCAGAAGGATGTAATGTTACCTAACAACAGGGACATCTGGTTGCATGGACGGTCACCCAAAGTGCCTCTGCCACATTGGGGAATCCATCTTCAACCTACAGACCTAGTATATCTGACAGACAGATTTCTGAGAGACAGGGAATCTCAAAGGAATGTTCTACCTTGTCTTGGCAAAGTTTGGCAGTTGCTTTTTTTTTGTTCTGTTTGTCCAATTTGGACAGTACACTATCAGCAATTGAGGCAAGTGCAGTTTTTTCCCAAATGACTAGCTTTTGCCACAAAGAAAGTAAACCCCAAATGGAGGTTTTTGGGTGCCAATCATCTTCTCTGAAATAGATTGGTGGAATAGATGTCTCTCAGCAGCTGTGAGAAGTAGACATGTCTCACTGTCATGAAAAACCTCAGGTTATTAAAAACATCCTAAATGCCATATTCTGTAGGTCTTTGAAGTGTTTGAAGACCATCTATCCATCTAAATGTATCTGTTTACCTTGAAAACATACCCGATATGACTACAAGTTTGATTATTATAGATGACTATTAAACTGTATTTCTTAATTATATATTACATTTTTAAATGAGTTGCATAAACACAAAACCCCAAACAAGAGTAGAAATACACACACAGTATAACAAAAATAGCTTTAAATTTGTATTAATAAATAGAAATCCATACCAATGTAAAATATTTTGTCATTAATAGTTACTTTTTGGATTAAAGTAGATTCAATAATCTACCTTCTTATCTCATCATTTCTATCCTATATCCCCCTTTTTTTCCTTCAGAAAGAGATCTTTGAATCTAACTCCTTTGTTTAACTTTTATCCTGACCATGACCAATAACAACTTGTAACCAAACCCCCTAAATAATGAAAAACATCCACAATCTATCTCTTGGGAACATGGGCATTGCTTTCTCTAGACTGCTTCCTGTTGTCTGGGGGTGCTGGCATCTTTGGGGGACCTTGAGAAAATCAGGATAATGGTCAAGTCCTGGCTGGAGTAGTCTGTGAGGCTGGACCATCTCAGCCAGCAGCCTTGAAGCTGTTCTGGCTGCAGAACTCTGAGGAAACTGCAACAGAGGCACTCGGAGATGCTGGATCACCTAGGCCATTCATTTTCTTTGGTGTATGGTCTCCTTGCTCTGAAAACACATAAACTTTCAAATGTAACATGCATATCTGCATTAACACAAGTATAGACTGTGCATTGTACACAAGTCAGCCAAAGATGATTTTTTTACTTTATGTTTGAGCAGGTAAAATATAAGTCACCTGTCCTGTAGCTTTTTTTTTTATTTTAGTTTTTTTTTAAAATGTCTACAACCAGGATTTTCAGGGGGGTCTCCCCCAATAAAACTTGATCCTCTTCAACCCTGAATGGATTCACAGCCTTTTGTTTTCCGTGGGAACAAACACATAATCTCTTCCCCAAAGCAACATACCTTCTGACTTCCATTTTGAAGTCAAGACATTTAAAAAACATATAAGTTGGTTTAATTTAGTAGTTTCCTTTCCATAATCCAATGTCTCTCAGCAGCTATTGTTTGTTTATCAGCAATTGAAAATTTAAATCCAGACTCCCTGTGTATTTTTCCATTTCTATATGGCTTATTTTTGTTTTTACTTCTCTCTATAAAACCTTTATTATTTATAAACTATTTTTTTCTATGACTGTCTAAATCCTTTCTCTTTTCTTTCTTAAGCCTATGTACATTTTTAAAAAACACACTATAACCCATTTAGAGATTTTTTTCCCCAATCTGGATCTGTTTTTACTGAGCATCTGTAGTGTTTTCTGATCACATGAGATGAATCTTTTTTCTTTTTTTTCTTTTTCAAGACAGGGTTTCTCTGTGTAGCTTTGAGCCTTTCCTGGAACTCACTCTGTAGCCCAGGCTGGCCTCAAACTCACAGAGATTCACCTGGCTCTGCCTCCTGAGTGCTGGGATTAAAGGCGTGCGCCACTACTGCCAGGCAAGACGAATCTTAAACTGTTATGTCAGCCACCTGAGATGTTCAGTTTAGCGCATTGTTCTGGCTCCACCCTTCCAGTTCCCTGAGAACCCAGCCTCATGGCAGAAGTACTGGTGGGAGCCACGTTTATTGCCCCAGCTCTGGGAAGTTTCTGGGTCCATGCTGCTGTATTTCTACCTAGTCTCATGCCACAGAGTAGTGCACTGCCCACTGCTCATAAACCCCACTTAAGTGCTCCATAACAGGCCTCTTAAAAGAGGTGCTAGCACCAAGCCTACCTGAGAGAGCGTGTTCACCAGGAAACTGCATTTGACTCTGTGTTCCAAGGTTTTTTTTTTTTTTAAGCCTTTTTAGGGCTTATGTGGATATATGCACCAGGACATAGGGCACCATTTATAGGCTGAATTTCCTGTTCTACCAGTCAGTTCTCAAATAATCACACAGAGACTTATTATTATAAATGTTTGGCCAATAGCTTAGGCTTGTTACTAACTAGCTCTTACAAATTAAATTAACCCATTTTTTTATGTGCATTCAACCATGTGGCCCAGTACCTTTTTTCAGCATGGCAAGTTCATCTTGTTTCTCTGTGCATCTCCTCACAACTCTGCCCTTCTTCATCCCAGAGAGCTCTTTCCCTGTCCACAAGTCCTGCATACCTCTTTCTGCCTAGCTTCTGACCATTTAGTTCTTTATTGAACCAATGAGAGCACCACATCTTCACAGTGTACAAAACAATTATTCCACAACAGATGATCTCTCAAGTAGGCAAGGTTATGGCTCTTCCAAGGCCTGAAGATATGGGTGAATTGTGGTTATTGATAGAGTATGCTTAGGGAAGGGTCAGGAGACAGACTGGGCCAGACCATACAGCTTTGAACTTGGTTGTACTGAAAAATTTGAAGTTTGTCATACCCTGAGGACAATGGAGAGCCTTTGAACAGTTTTATTAGTCAATCAATGGTATCTAATAGATGCCTCCTACCACATTCCCTCAACTCCTAGCATCTTCATGACCAAAGGAGGTTTAGTTTTCTGCTAAAATGAAGTCTAGTGAGACCTCTAGGTTAAGATTATAGTGGAGGGAAGATAAAGGTGGAGATGGGGCATCAGCTATTTGTTCCTTCAGCCTAGAAGTAAAACAATTCCATTCTCATTTACTGGCCAGAACCAGTTCACACGGCCCCAGCCTAGTTATAGAGGAGGTTGAGAAATGCTGGGAGAGAGACATGCATGTTTTTAGAGTGCCAAGAGAGATGCTCACTGGGGAAGTGGTGGAGTCTGGCATGGAGCTTCCCTCTGGGTGTTGGTTAGTTTTCTCATTGCTCTCACGGAACACCTGACAGAAACAATGGGAGGCAAGACCTACCCTGTCTCCCAGTTCAGGGGATATCCATCATGAAGGGCAAGGTATGTGGATGTGATGTGGCTGCTTACCATTAGGGATGAGGAGAGATGATGAGGAGAGATGTCTCCTCCAACATTCCTTCAAACAGTAGTCTTGGCTCTTGTGATGCCCAGGGGAGAAGAATTCGCTCTAGACATAAGTAAAATGAGCAAGTAATCAAGGTTTATTTGAGCAAGCAAAAAAGATGTTTAGCTGGCGAGAAAGCAAAATCAGAAGGTTGAGTACACCCTGCAGAATGGAGGGCACACCAAGCCGGGGGAAATGGCCAAGGGCTGCCGCTAGTATCGGGACTTAGAAATTCTGGTCTGCATTTCTCCTCTTGCAGATCCCTGGGGTGCTCTGGGGTGGTTGCCTTCCTAGGATGCATGGAGGCTTTCTTAGAAGCTGTTCTTACTCGCAGTTCAGTCTGTTGCAATCAGATGCAAGAATATGCAGGAAGGTATAACTGCCTATAGAGTTGAGAAGTATACTATGGGAAAAGGCAAACATGACTTGCACGTGCTCCTTATGGAGGCTTCTAGGGAGCAACATGGAGCCTGCTGAGGTGAGCTTTGTTGTCTTATACCCACCAGTCCTGCCCTGGACCTTGCTGTTTCAACCCTAATATTTCTTTTCACTGTGATAGTGATGTCATGTGTGCAGTGAGGAAAGGGTCTGGGAGAGGAGAGGGGGAAATAGGTTTGGGAAAAGGCCAATAAGACTGTTCCTACAAGCCTTGTCCCTTCAGTCCTACAGTGTCTGTCACCAGCAAGGGCCACGCCCAAAAGGTTCCACAACCTCCCCAAACACTGCCTTTAGTTATAGCCTGCATTTAAACAGACACATCTGTGGGGAACATTGCATATTCAAACCAAGGTATTCTGGTGATGTATGGACTGAAGGACTTCAGGGCAGAAAAGCCAGGTAGAGTCCTTCCCCACTACCCAGTGGTTACCATCTTCAGCCTGCAGGCAGGTGAGCCTGTGAGTGTTGGAGGAGAGGTGTGTGGTGGTGGCAGTGTTGGGGACAGCGGTTCTGAGGAAAATGGGAGGTAGACAGGGGTAGTTGGATTCAGGCCATAGGTGAGCTTGAGATGAAAGTGTTACAACATCTGGGAGTTCACCCACTGACAAGGCAGGGGCTGTGTGTCTGTACCTCTCCACTCTTGGACTCAGGAGGGCCTCAGCTGGCACTCTGGGGAGTAAGCACTTGGTAGATGAAGTCACGGGTCTGAACAAAGAAGGAAGGGGGGAACATGGAAACATCCCTGGGAAACAGTGACATTCCATGGCCTGTCTTCCAAGGTAAGAGTCTCTCTCATGTTCCTACCACTCGCTGCCACTATGTGCATGTCTAAGGAATGATGGCAGCTGCCACATTAGAGGCACTTGGGCATCTCTAAGGGAGGCTCTTGCTCAGTAACTTACATGTGTCTGTGCTCATGCTAATTTGGGCCCCAGTGTGTTTCTACTATGACTTTCATTGGGAACGCCAAGGGGGTAGAGGTCCTCATACCCAGCGTTGCCATCCTGCTTGCCCTGCACCGCACCAGACTCTTGAGCTAAGCTGAGGGAAGAATGTCACAAAGCTGGTAGGAGAAAGCGCATTTGAGATCTGGTTTAAGCTTTGCTACTAACCGGATAATGTGGGAAGTCACCCTGGTCCTCAGTTTCCCTTTCTGTAGATGAGGAGTTGGTGGGCATGAGGTTTTAAATGAGGTCATCAAATACCACGAGGCTCATGAGGGAGAGCCTTAGACCACCTCTTCAGGAAAGCATACTCAGACCACACCCTACATATACCCCCTTCTATGGTTTAATTACAGGGCCTTCTGGGCCTCCCCAAATACAGCATGGATCACTTCCTGCCACATGCCTGCTTTTCTCTTCCTAGTGGGTTGGATTTCTATCCCAAATTCAATGTTCATGGAAGAGCCTCAGAAGGCTGAAGAAAAGGACCGAGGTGCATTTACTCTGGCTTTACAGGACTGAATGAAGCTCTTCTGAGAAAAATCAGTGCAAACCTGATGATTATTAGAGTCACATGCCTGAAGATGTGTGTGTGTGTGTGTGTGTGTGTGTGTGTGTGCGCGCGCGCATGCTCACTGTTTCCTTGATCAACATTTCTCAGAGGGATTCTGTATTTCTTTAAAAGGTAAGTGTCTTATTTTGAAGCAATCATAGATTTTTTTTCTTTTTTTAGGTAGTTGTGGAAGATAATAGAGAGGGATCCTGAGTGTGCTTAACCTAGTTTCAGTTGATGGCAAGATCTTGTAAAACTCTAGTATGATATCACAGTCAGGATACAAACTGATGCTGGAGTTACATACTGATTAAACCCCCTGTAAATTGAAGAAACTGTGAGTTGACAGTGCATTTAACACACCTGACCTATGGGCTATCCCAGCTTGGCGACACAGCCCATCTCATGGGGTTGGTTGTTTCCTTGCTGTTCATCCTGTCAATTGCAGTGTGAAGAGCTGCCCAGTACCTCAGGATTATCATATAGCAATGACTAGGGTAGGAACAGATTAAAATTACAAATCTGAAGTCTGATTTCTACTTAATTGTGTAAGTTGTAAGTCAGGGACTGTCATTTTTAACACTGAAGGGTTTTGGGTTTCTTTTGGTTTTTGAGACAGGGTTTCTCTGTGTAACAGCTCTGGCTGTCCTGGAACTTGCTTTGTAGACCAGGCTGGCCTCAAACTCACAGAGATCCACCTGCCTCTGCCACCTGCATGCTGAGATTAAAGGTGTGCGCCGCCGCCGCCACCACCCCACAACACTGATGTATTCAAGAACCCTATCACTGCAAGGGCTCTTTCGTGCCATGCTTTGATAGCCACACCCTCGCTTAACCTCCACCTGGAAGCCACTGTTTCATTTTTCATGTCTTTGATTTTGTCATTTCAAGTGTGTTTGATAAATATAACTATATATGATATGTTAATATATATTACATAGAAAGGAATGATTTCACTCAGCAGACTTCCTGAAGTTTCATCCAGGTTGAAGCATGAAGTAGTATCTTTAAATGGACGTTTCCTGTCCCAACCACCTGTTCCCAAATACCTGGCAGCCGCTTCCCAAATTATAATGCTTGACCAATAGCTCAGGCTTATTACTAACTAACTCTTACATTTTAAGTTAACCCATATTCCTTATTTACACTCTGCCACGTGGCAGTACCTTCTAAGCATGGCATGTTCATCTCCTGCTCCTTCTGCATCTGCCTGGCAACTCCTGACTCTGCCCTTCTCCTTCCCATCATCCTTAGTTTGGTCACCCCACCCTGCTTGGCTACTGGCCAATCAACATTTTATTAAACCAACTTGAATGACAAATCTTTACAGTGTACAAGAGGATTATTCCACAACAAGTGCCATCGGTGTGGCTATGCTTCAGATACTTTAATCATTCAGCTGTTGAAGGGTGTCAGATTCCAAATTGATCCCCAGAGACTATTTAGATTTTTTTTTTAAATAAGTACGTGGAGATTTTCCTGTTATCTCGGTGTTACTGATTTCAGGTTGGTTCTAGTCTATGAAGGCTGGAAAACCTACTCTGTATGATTTCTGTTCTCAATATATTCAGGTTGCTTTTATGACCAGAACATGATCTTGGTACACATCATTTAAGTCCTGGAGAAGAATGGGTCCTCTGCTATTGTTGGGTCAGGCATTCAGTAAATGTCAATTTGATTGTGCTGTTGGGTGTGCAGCTGAGTTGTTTTGTATCTTTGCTGGTTGTCTAGTTGTGTGATTAATTGTTGAGAGAGGAGTGTTGATATCTACAAATGTAACTGTGGATCTGTCCATTTCCTCTCCCATTCTGTCAGCTTTGCTTCACATATTTTGCAGCTCTGATTTTTGGTGCATGCAAATTTATGATTGCTCCGTCTTCTTGTAGGCTGACCCTTTTATTATTATATAGCATCTCTGACAATTTTCTTTGTTCTAAAACTTACTTGATCTCATACTGGTTTAATTACTCCAGGATTCTTTTGGATTTTTTTCATTCTCCTACTTTCAGTGTTCCTACATCATATTTCAGTGAGTCTCTTAATAGTATCTTTATATCATTTGCATTCTGCATAATCATTGATAGGTTAGGGCTTGTATACTTATGTTCACAATTTTTTTTTGATTTCTGTTTTCTGTGTTTTTTATTTTCTTTTCCCTTGTGGATCATCTAAACATTTTAAAAAATTCCACTTGGACTATAGTGTTTTTATTCCAAAATACTTGGTTACATTTATACTTATTTGGGGGATCTGGCATGCCTGCTGTCAGAGGACAAACTTCAGGAGTCAGTTATTTCCACGTGGGCCCAGGATTGTAACTCAAAGTCATCGGCCTCAACAGTGGGCACCTTTTCCACTGGTCCCTTTTCCAGACCCTGCAGTGCTTTCTTTGTTTTGTTTAAGTTTTTGTATAGTTTTTTTTTAGAGGTTCCTCAATCTACCACCTTATGTATATTTAGCTTTTCATAGTTTACTGATGTAATCATTTGACCAATTTGAGTGAAATATTAAAACCTTTTTACCCTCTCCCTATTTGTAATGTAACTATCTTAAGTATTTTTTCACTATTTTTTTGTTTCAGTTTTTGTTTTGAGACAGGATGTCTTTATGTAGCTCTGGCTGGCCTGGAACTCACTGGGAGACACACAGAGATTTGCCTGAGTCAGCTACCCTGATGTTAAGCCTGAAGGCATGCTCCGCCATGCCCAGCTTGTTCAGTAGACACGTAGTACCCTATCAGATAGTATAAAACTTTTGCTTCAGCTGTTGAATCTAACTTAGAAACTCAAGAGGCAAAATAAAGTTGCTGGTACTCCTCTATACATTTGCTTATCATGTGTGATGACTAATCTTGTTTATCAGTTTGACACCTCAGGAAGTGGGAGCCCCAGTTGAGGAACTGCCTCCGTCTATGTGGGCATGTCTGTGGGACATTTTCTTGACCACTAATTGATGTATGAGTCCCAGCCTGCTGTGAGCAGTAATATCCTTAGGCAGGTGGTTCTGGTCTATATAAGAAAGGAAGCTGAACATGAGCCTGGGAGCAAGCTAGTAAGCAGCATTCCTCTATGAGTTCTCCTTTAAGATCCTGCCTTGGCTTCCCTTAATGATGACCTCTAACCTGTAAGATGAAATAAGCCCCTCCCGAGTTACCTTTGGTCATGGTGTTTATTACAGCAATAGAAAGGTAAACTAGGGCAGAAATTGGTACCCAAAGCGGGGTGTTGCTGTGATGGACTCGACATGTTTTTCTGGGAGGGCAGGGGGGAGGGTTGTGGATGTGTTTGGAACTTTGAGCTGGAAAAATCCAGTAAGTATTTGTGGCTTAATGAGTTACTCTGTAGGAGTAAGGATGCACACACACACACACACACACACACACACACATACACACACACACACACAGAGAGAGAGAGAGAGAGAGAGAGAGAGAGAGAGAGAGAGAGAGAGAGAATAGCATTCCCCCATGGCTCCTGAGTCCACAATCGTGTTCTGTGTTCTGACTTCCTTCTGTGATGAAATATTGTCACCTGGAAATGTAAACCAAATGTAAACCCTTTCCCCCTCAAGTTGCTTTTGGTCATGGTATTTATCAGTGACAAAAAAAGAAAACTAGGACACCATGTTTCATACATTTAGCTCTCCCAGTTCCTTCTTTTATCTTTTCTTTTTGGTTTAAAGAACTTCTTTGGGACTTCTTTTGGGGATAGGTCTGTTGCTGACAAATGGTATACATTGTTGTCATCTCAGAATGACTTGATTTCTTTATTCCTGAAAGGTGTCATCATTAGATGTGTGGTTCTGGGTTGATATTTTCTTTCCTTGCACACTGGAAAATGCCATGCTGCTATGTGGTTTCCGATCAGAAATACACTGTCATTCTGATGGGCTCCCTGCTTTGGTGAGGTGGGCGTCACTTCTTTCTGCCTACTCTAAGGACCTTCACGTCCCCTTTAGTTTTCAGGTTTTAGTGTCTGAGGTTTGTCTTGCATAGGGCTCCTCTGGGTTTGTTTCACTTGAAGTCGTTCAGCTTATTGAATCTGTGGGTTTTCTAAGTCAGGACGGTTTTCACCGAACACTTTTCAGCCCCGCCCGCTTTCTTCTTTCCTGAAACTCTAGTGATGAGGAGGTTTCCAGAGCTCCGCTGTGAGTCCCGCAGCCCAAGTCCATGCCTATTTTCTAGATAAACAGTTTTTACTGTTCTGTCTTCTAGTTTATCTTTCGGCCCCTTTGTTTTCCCTGCCATTGATCTGCTGTTGAGTTTATTCTCTGAACTTTATTTATTTTTGTCCTAAAGTTTCCATTTGGAGCTATATCTTTATATATATTTAACATAATCTAGAGAAGGAATAGAGTGCTTCCCGGAGAGATGGGACTCTTCCCAAGTACAGCCGAAAACTTTAAACATGTGCACAAAGCATATATAATATACATATATCTCCATATATATACACACATACATATATATCACCTATAGCAGAAGTTCTCAACCCATGGGTCACAACCCCTCTGGGAGTCACACAACTCTCTTACAGGAGTCACCTAAGACATTCAGAAAACACAGATATTTATGTTTCAATTCATAACAGTAGTAAAATTACAGTTATGAAGTAGCAACAAAAAAAGTTACATGGTTGGGGGTCACCACAACATGAGGACCCGTATTAAAGGGTTCCTAACATTAGGAAGGTTGTGAACCACTGGCCTTTAGGTTCTACTTTCTGCTTTTTTCACTTCAAATATGTTCATAATTGGTCATTTTAGCATTCTATGCTGCTTTGATATCTTTGTTGGATAATGATAACACCGTAGTCATCTTGGAGTTGGGCCTGTTGATTGTCCTTCTCACTCAGTTTGAGAGCTTTTGTTTTGTGACATGATGAATGACTTTTAATGGAAACTTGCATGGCCTGGTGTGCTAGACTGTACTTAAGTCTTTTCATTGGGCTCTTCCTTTCCAAGTCCTCTGGCTAGGGACAGCTGAGGTTTCTCTTGCCTGTGGCCACTGCCGTTTCCAGGATTCTCACTTCTTTAGCTCTAGATCTGGGGTGAATGAGACTGAAAGAAGATCCAGGCAACTCACTATCCCATCCCTCCCCAGGGCCCACCATCCCTTGCTGGTTGTCCCCATTGCATTAATTTGAGAGTCCTCTTTGCTTTGTGTAAATGTTTAAAGTTTTTGGCTGTACTTAGAAAGTTCCATCTTTCTGGGAAGCACTGTATTTCTTCTCTATATTACATTAAACAGCTGTTGAAATTGTCATATGTATACTTGGGAACATTTTAAAATGCACAAAAGGGGAACTCCTAAGTGTCCTTTCATGTCTGTACATGGTCAGTTGTCATGTCCTTCTCTATCAGAATCCATCTCTGGCACTAGTGCCAGATGTCCTTTCCAGAGAGCCATGCTAGTGTGTGTGTGTGTGTGTGTGCGTGTGCGTGTGTGTGTGTGTGTGTGTGTGTGTGTGTATGTGCACATGCGCATGGTCTTTTATACATGGGTAGTGGCACTGATTTAAACTTCCCACCAACCATACATGAGAATAGTTATACTTATTCTGGTTCAATTAACACGTGCATTTTTAAACTTACTGACAGTTGTCAGTCTGATATAAGAAAAACTACATCTCAGAATGGTTTTTATTTATTTTGATTTTGTTCAGAGCTAGGAATGGAACCCGAGGTCTCAGGAATGCTCGCCAAGCAGGGCTGCATCTGCCCCCCCACCCCGTTGTAGTCTTCATTGGCATTCCTTGTGTTGTGTGAGTGTGGGCTTCATTTCAAATGTTGAAGATGTGCATGCATTTCCTGTTTGGGGGCTGACAGTTTCTTCTTTAATTTGTGTCTCTCTGTTAGCTTGTTGGCACTTTTCATGGACTTGCTTACACATGTGTATTATTTATGCCATAAGAGAATTAGCCCTATGCCTACCACATTATGTAGCAAAACGTTTTTCTATTTTATCATTTATTACTTCAGCTTATTTTATTTCCCAGTATTGAATATTTTATAATATTAACGCAGATGTAGTCTTGTCTTTAAAATGGCATTTAGGTTTGGGTCACGCTTTAGTAGTTTTCCCCACTGTTAGATTATTACAAATGCTATCTCAGATTTTTCTTCTACCTCTTCTTGTATAATGGTTTTATTATTTGCTTTGGTATTTGATACATTATACACCACAGGGTTTTCCTGTTTTGGATGATTCCTGAGTTGTCTGAACACATTAAGTGAAAAGTCCATCTTTTCCCTGTAGGTTTAAAATGGCACCTTGATTTGTAGTGAGTCTTTTCGGTGTAGGCGTTATTTGCCTTTCTGGAAAATTGCAGATGGCAGCTGGTAACCTGGGGAGGCTGGGTTGAGAAAGTATCAACAGAGGAAGGAACGCTTTTAGAGTGGGTACAGGGAACAAGCATATGGTGGCTAATCTTAATTGTCAACTCGACCGGATTTAGAGTCACCATGGAAATACATCCCGGCTCTCTCTACGAGGGTATTTTAAGAAAGGTTTAGGTGAGCAGGGAAGACCCACCCTGAATGTAGACAGCCCCATTCCGTGGGTGGGTCCTAGACGGTATGAAAGGAGAATGTGACTGGAGCATCAGCACTGATCTCTGCTGCTTCCTCACTGGGCACACACTGTGACCAGCCATCTGACCTTCTGCACCGTGCCTCCCCCACCATGCTGGAACAATACCTCCAAACTGAGAGCAAAAAGAAACTCTTCCTTCAGTTGCTTTTCTCAAATATTTCATCTCAGCAATGAGAAAAGTAACTAACACAAAGGTGTGCTCTCTCCTCCACCTTGAGCTGCTCTGTGATCTGGTCTCATGAGGAGGCACTGAGCCGATTTCAGGGGCCCTGTGCAGCAGACTTTCCCCGTGATGGTAGCATGCTTTCTGTCTGTCCCTCTCATGAGCTCACCAGTCCTGCCTTCTTCTGAAATATCTCCTTCTTTTTCTCCTATTCCTAGTCTCTTCTTGATGCTAATACTACTCATGTCCAGCTTTCGTTATTATGGCCTAGTTTTAAAGTTTTCTATTTTTTTTTAAATTGAAATATAATTACATAATTTCCCCTTTCCCTTTCCTTCCCATGTATCCCTCTTTGATTTCTTTCAAAATCATGGCCTCTATTTCTTTAATCATTGCTCTGTGTGTGTGTGTGTGTGTGTGTGTGTGTGTGTGTATGTGTATGTGTGTGATACATCTTATATAGATATATACATCTCCTAAATATATAAATGCATCTTGCCTAGTCTGTATAATGTTACTTGTATGTATATGATTTCAGGGGTGGCCACTTGGTATTGAATAACCAATTGGGGAGTCTTCCTTGGGGAAGACTATTTCTTCCACTCTCAGTATTCCTTAGTTGCCTGTATTTTTTTTGGGGGGGGGGTGTCTAGTGGTACAGCCCCATGAGATTTCCTCCTTCTGTGTTAGCATATCTGTTTGTGTTGTCCCTGTTCAGATCTTGTGTAGGCAGCCATATTGATGAGACTGTTTGGAATAGTGAAACATTGGGAACTCCTGCAATGGGGGGCTGGTGACAGAATGCTACATGACCATGAGGATGGACAAATGTGACGTTTTTTAGATCTGTGAAACATCATCGACACCAGTGGTTCTCACAGTGGGGACCCTGACCCAGAAGCATGGGAACGTTTGGGGAATGCACATTCTCAAGGCTGACTCCAGCCCTTCTGACTCAGAATGTGGGGTAGGTCCTCTATATGTGTTTTAGCAAGCTGACTTGATAGTTTTTCATGCATGGGTCACTTTGAGAACTACTGGGTTATAGAGCCAATAAGTAAATGGAAAATGTCAGATGAATGTACTTTGTGTGCCAGGTGGACATAGGGATAGGGACACGGACCAGAGGGTATGATCAGCAAGCAGGGTGAGAATCAGAGTTGTCCTGGGAGGAGAAGAGTAGTGGGGCAAGAAAGGAGGAGGGGTGCAGAGGTGTAGGGGTGCGGGAGAAGCTGGCAGTGGTTGTGACATCCTCAGCCCTCTGAGGGTCTAGGAGAGGAGCACTCTCGGCAGGGGGTCAGGGAATTTCCTTTTATTGTGAAGGTGTTCTTTTCAAAAGACCACTGTGCTCTGTGGGGACATGATGGGATGGCAGTGTGTGACATAGAAAAGGTCTCATCTGGGCTGGCAGGAGGGCAGGTTGCCCTACCAACGAGGTTTTCTTATTAAAACTAAGTCAGGGGTGAAGGCGTTTTTTTTTTTAATATTAAAAGAATATGCCCCAGTGGCCACATGTCCCTCACCTCCCTCCACCCCAGGAAAGCAGCTGACATTTCCTGCACATTGTAACTTTCTAGCCAAATAATGAAATAATCATATTGGTTCCTCAGTCACAGGATTCATTTTATCTCATTCCCAGGCTTCAGAATTCATCTCATATTTTAATCTGTTTTGAGCTCTTTTCAATTGCCTTGGAGATAGAGCCAAAGGTTCCCTGAACTTGTGTTGCCTGGAGTTGTTTGGTTTAGGCTCCTGTGGGGTATTTTCTTTAATAACGCGGTCCATCTTACCGCAGCAGCAGGAGTGGAGGGGTCGGAGTCAGGGCTCAGCCTGGGCTCTGTGGCTTCCTGATAGTGAATTAATGTCCAAATTCCAACTCTGGGGATTCTCGTCTTCTGCCCTCCGATGTGTCGTACCCTCCCTCCTCCGTTGTATTAATTCTTAAAAGGCCACCTTCCTACAGAAACACGCTCCAGCTGCTCTACGAAGCGCCCCTCCCGCCCTGAAGATCAGGTACATTTACAATGCCAACAGCACCACTGACCCGCCAGCACCCCAGCACCGTTCTGCATCCCACTCCTGCAGGGCGCCAGCTCAGCGCTTCTCACGCTTCTCACGGGTGATCCGTGGGCTCTCAGGCGGCATCCGCGCCAGTTGTCCAGTCACTTGGGTGAGGCTGAGGTGAGAAGAAAACAAGCAATCTGCCTCAGAGCAGAAGGGCACATTTAGCTAAACGTCAGCCTTTCATCCAGGTGAACTCTGTCAAAAGGTCTCGTTTTATGTTTTTGTTTAACACTTGCTTTTCCTTTCTGTGTATTCAGGTCAGGGTTTCTGTGCCGACAGTGGGGCTGGGAGTGGTAGCGTGCATCTTTAATCCCAGTAGCAGAGGCAGGTAGATCTCAAGTTCAAGACCAGCCTGGTCTATATAGTGAGTTCCAGACCAGGCCAGCCAGAGTTTTATGGTGAGAACTTGTCTCAACCAAACCAAACCAAAGCAAGAGAATGGCCCTAAGGGTACAAGTCACACCTTCTGTTGCCTTGAGTGGCACAGCAATGCCATTGTGAAAAGTTGTGGTTTTTTTTTTTTTTTTTTTTTTAATCTCATGGGCAACCATGGAGAGTGTGAGTTTGGAGTAAAAGGCATGGGACCTTCTGCTTCTGTCTTAGAGCCAAAGGCTGATTTGGGCACGGGTGTCCTTGCCTGTGTTCCCAGAGAGTGGTGTGAGGACTTGGTGTTACAGGCAGCAGAACCTCACTGTTGGTCTCTGACTTGGTCAGTTTGTGAGGCTCTAACGAAGTACCGGCAGATTGGGTGGCTTGTGAACAATGAGAGTGCTCTGCTCACAGTTCTGGAGGCTGGAGGTTGAAGGTCAAGGCAGATAGAGCCAAGGTTTCTTTGGATTGTGTCTTCAGCTGGTTGAAGGGAAGGACTCAGATCTCTTCAGTCCTCATAAGGGCATGGATCCCATTCCTGAGAGCCCCATTTTTGAGGTCTAATTGTCTCCAAAAGCTCTGCTCCCTAATGCCCTTACACTGGGGGTTAGGATTTCAGCCTACGAAGCCAGGGTTCCAAACATTCAGACCATGGAAGGCTTGAAATCACGTTTGTTGTGAGATTGCTGGGGAGAAATGGGCAAATAGATCTAGGAAGAGCATTCAGTGATTGGGGTGGGGGAAGGTCCCCAGAAAGGGCTGCCTAAGAAAAATGAAAGATGCTCAGATGTGCAAAAGCCTTGGAGACAGGGGAGAGACCAGACATGCTCCTGCCCCAGATGTTCCTGCAGCTACAGGGTCTGGTGCCCTAGTTCCATCCAGATGGCTGATGTGGGAGCAGGTGTTTTGCATCTTTCACTCCCTGTTAATTCATCTGCGAAGGAGGAGAAAGGACTGAGGCCATCTTCCCTGCAGTCCTGCAGAGAGATGGGATGCACACCCAGCAGGTGTCATGGCCTCAGGGCAGGTCAAACTGCATCTGAGAGAGCAGACAACTTGCCCATTGCTTCCTCCTTCTGCTGCACTGGCGGATGGACCTGTGCCCTGGTCCAGATTCTGTAAAACTATGCAGGCTTCTCCCTCTTCTGGCTTATAATAGGAGCTCTTCTGGGGCTCTCCTCCTTCACACGGGGCTGCTGCACCCGCTCCGTGAAGCCCATTTCCCTCCATGTTCCCAGACTTTCTGATTTCTCAGACAAGATGCCACTTGAGCTTAGGGTTTCCTTGCAGGATTCCCAAAGATACCACTGTGCTGGGGTGGAACTCCCTCTTCACTGCACAGGACGTTTGAGGAGAGGAGAGCAAGGAGGGCAGGCCACCAGCATTCCCAAGGTAGTGTATATGCCCACAAGGCATAGAAGTAACATGTTTGCTTGGCAATGAGCTGGTATGTTTCAGCTGCATACTGCGAGTCTGGAGTGTCAAATCTGATTAAAGGGAAGCGTTTGAGTTGGGAGCTTAGTAGCAGTCTGTGTTGGTGACTTACACCAGTGTCCTGTGGGATCTGAGAATTGGAAGTTTGAGGAAGTAGAGGGCAGGGCAATGGAAGTCTGACTTGTGTGAAGATGTGAAGATGGGCTATGAAGACCGGCACCACCGCCACTCACCCTAGGATTGTGGGGAGGCTCCCTCTGCTCCCAAAGCCAACATCTCCCTCCACCTGTCAAAATTGGACTTTTTTTTTTGTTGTTTGTTTGTTTTTCAAGACAGGGTTTCTCTGTGTAGCTTTGGTGCCTGTCCTGGATCTCACCTGTAGACCAGGCTGGCTTCAAACTCACAGAGATCCCCCTGCCTCTGCCTCCCAAGTGCTGGGATTAAAGGCGTGAGCTGCCACCCTGCCCAAAATTGGACTATTTGTACTATGTCTCAGGATCACCATGAGAAACAAGTGAGACCAGACAGGAAGATATTTTGTAAAACTAAGACTTTTATTCCAATGAAAACATTGAAGGAAAAGCTCTGCGCCATCAGCTGGGACAATAAACACCATGTCTCATAGGTTTTGCCTGGCAGTGGGGATCCAAATGTCCTCAAATCTCTGTCTCTTGCCTAGGCTTCCCCACCATGTGTGCACTAGGCCTCATCCATGGGAGTGCTAGTAGCCAGCCTTCTTCTTAACATCTCCATCTTCAAAGTCCATCTCTTTCTCTCTACTGGCTTCCTTCACTCAGAACAAAGCGATGTGCGCTCCACTCTGGAAGAAGCACGCTCTGTGCCCCTCTGGCCCTCCAGCTCCTGTTCACCTGCTGGTTCCTGGTGGCAGGTTTAGGGACAGGCACCCCTGTGGAGTCCTCCTTGTTTCCCCTCTCCCTCTTTATTCTTACCCCCTCACAGCCATCAGATGCTCCATCTTATCTACCTGAATCTCTACTCTATGTGGCCCATTTGGTGTTCGCTCTGATCCTCCACATCCCTTCCCTCCTCTGACACATTTGAATGATCATCAAGGCTTAGGGATGCCGTGTTCCTATGGACTTTCCTCAGTGCTCCATGCCCCTACCTTAGTTCAGGCTCCCATCTCTTGTGTAGATTGTAGATCTAGTCTCTTATGGGGTTCTTGTTGTGGAATATTATTTTAAGATGTGTTACATTTGTTTATGCTGTAGAATGTTTGTTTAATGATGCAAAGATATGTTGCATTATTTCATGTTACATTTGTTTACCTCTGTGAAGCTGTGTTACTTTGCCTGTCTAAAACACCTGATTGGTCTAATAAAGAACTGAACAGCCAATAGCAAGGCAGGAGAAAGAATAGGCGGGGCTGGCAGGCAGAGAGAATAAATAGGAGGAGAAATTTGGGAAGAAAGATGAAGGCATGAGAAAAGGAGAAAGAGAGGAGGACATCAGGGGCCAGCCACCCAGCTACACAGCAAACCACAGAATAAGAAGTAAAGAAAGATGTATAGAATAGAGGAAGATTAAAGCCCAAAGGCAAAAGGTAGATGGGATAATTTAAGAAAAGCTGGCTAGAAACAAGCCAACCTAAGGCTGGCATTCATAAGAAAGAATAAACCTCTGTGTATTTATTTGGGAGCTGGGTGGTGGGCCCCCAAAAGTCATAAGAGTAAAAAACAAACAAACAAAAAACAAACAAACAAAAACCAAAAAACTACATTTTGGCACCCAACATGGGTCTCAAACCCATGCCCCTGAAATTAAGAGTATCATGCTCTACTGACCAAGCTAGTTGGGTATTCATAAAATAGACTAATCCTCCATGTAATTTATTTGGGAGCTGTGTGGGAGGTCCTCAAAGAGCAAAAGAGTAAAGAATAAAACAGCAACAGGTCTTGGCCTCTTCCTCTGGCTTCCTCTATCTTCTAGGTCAAGTCCAACTTGACCTAGAAAACTCCCTGGAAACCAATTGCCCTGTTCAGCTGAAAAGTCTGTGGAAACTGCAGCAGTGGGCAAGGCAGCCCCAGTGGGACAACAGCGGCACATGTATCTTGGGTGTAACCCATGGCTCTCTATTGGGCTTGAAGCTTCCTAAACAGGAGGGGGTTTAGTGCCTGGTACTGTAAACATAGCCAACTACTGTGGTGGATGCAATCATAGACTATGGAAGAGATCCTACTGCTGCCACTTTCCTGAACCAATATAATTCCTCACTGCATTCTAAGTCCTTATCTTTATGCCCACAGATAAGTACAGCTCTCATCTCTCATTAAAGAAGCTTTAAAAAAAACCCACCACCTCCAACAGATAGAGACAGTTGCAAAAATTCCAAACTGTTCAAAATGCAGAGAAAAGTAGATGGTGGTGCCCAACCTGAATTGATACATCTACAGTACAATTCCTGAACCTAAGACTCGGGAGATATTACAGAGGATAGGGCAGAAAGATTGTAAGAGCAGAGTATCAGGATATCTGCTGCCAGTTAGTATCTTCTACGTATGACAGGGAAGCTGCACCCATGAATTATCAACAGAATGAGTGTGTGAACAAGACCTGAATAATGATGACACAAGTTGACATGCCAATGTGAATTTGGAAAATCTCGAAAGACCCCACCCATTGATGAAAATCTACAGTCAATCTATGGCTGCTGAGAGAGAGAGAGAATCAGTCTTCTCTGGGATTGAGCCCCCTGATAGAGTATCCAATCCCAAGTGGTCAGCCCTAAATATATATTCATATGATCAACATTAAATGGATTCAGATATGTTTATGTTTGTTTAATTAAGAGGTCAAAAATTTGAGAGGGAGTGAGGAGGATACAGGAGGAGCTGGAGGGGAAGGAGGGTGAAATGATGTAATACAGTATTCAGGTATGAAATTCTCAAAAAGAATTAATAATAAAAAAGAACTGCCATAGGACCCAGGCCAGGCTATGAGTGTGGTGGGGGCCAAGAGAGTAGAAAAAATACTAACTCATCCTGACAACCTCAGTTCTCCCATCTGTGAGATGAGGTGGGTGGGCGGTTCATTGTTTCTCAGATTGCTCAGTGATGGGAATGGCTAGTCTCCCCAGCTGTACATGCTACTGTCATATGTAATGGTGTAACTACTTTTACCTTCCTGTTAAACTGTATCACTCCCCGTGTGGTCATGTGTTATAGGATTAGAATCTCGTTTATTATCATAATGGCCTCTGTTGCTTTCTTTGAAAGTCATATTTTGATTTTTCAGTCCTCGTAGTCTCTTGGTTCTACCTCCTCTCTGGAAGTTCTTCTTCATCCTGAGGTGGAAATGGCAAATGAAAGGGGAAAGCCTGGCTTGTCATGGGGAGGGGAAGGGACAACCAGAGGAGAGTCCCCAGATACCACTTCTGGGTGACTGGGTGTGTATGCTCAAGGCTGGAAGTCTTTGGGAACAGTTCATCAGTCCTTGGCAGGACCTCCCTACCTGTACCTGTTGTTGTGGGGTGGGGTACTGGGCTATCTGCCTCGTGAGTTTTGAGTGTGAGTTCTGGAGCACTTCTCCTCCAGAGCTCACAGGACAGTCAGCCGTGCACCAGGTTGATGTTTTGAATGACTGTCACAGGCAGCACATCCCAGGGCCTGCAGGTGTGGAGGAAGAAACAGACCTCGGTGTGCTCTTAGTAGCCTGACCGAGACCAAGTCCGTGTGTTTTGAGGAGCTGGTGTATTCTTATGGTTGTACCGCTGTCACCACTGTCTAATTTCAAGTGTTTTTATGACTTCAGGAACGAGCCCCACATCTAGTAGCATGAGTATACACCATCAGAGCTCCTGAGCTTTCGGACATGTTTGCTGTTAACAGCTGCACAATCCAGCCTGCCCTGATGGGCATGGGCACTGGCTCTATGCCGGGGGAATGCATGCTGCATCCCAAAATTTTATCCAGTGACCTTAGGTTAGGCAAATTGGGGGAAAGTTGGTGTGAAGAAGAGAGTCACACAGTGACTTGATACTTTCTCTACATGCATAGACACATATGGTGACCTGAAATGAACTTGTGTTGCGCCAGGCCTGAGATACTCAGAAGTTCTTTCTGCATTGGCCCAGCTGACTGGTTCTGGGAGGTGGGAAGGGCTCGTCAAGGTGGGTGAGGCCAAGTCTGAATGCCTGGCAGTCCCATCTGTGCTGTCGGGGAAGGCCACCTGTTCCCACATTACTCTAGCACTTGGTGAGAGTCCCCTGGGTCCTGAGGGACAGAGTATTTTCTCCTTGGTGCTCTTCTTGGTCTTATTTTCAGCGACACCTCCTTTGTGTCAGTGTAAAGGTTTTTGAGAGACAGGAAAAAGTTAGAGCACACACTCCATTCCCAGCCCCGTTTCTCCAGGGGGCTCTGAGCCAAGCCAACAGGAAGATGAATCTCATCTTTATGACATCTTTTGCCCCACAACTTCCTCCCACAGGGTTGGGGCTGGCCTTCCCTCCTGGGGGCTGTCTGCTTCCATCAGAATGTGTTCTCTCTGCCCTCTGGGACCACCTGCCAGTGGGTTTCAGGGCAATGATCTGGTTATCTGATAGATTTCCTGTCAGCACATATGCTGAAGAGGGTAAGCCTGCCTGGGGTGTTTGTTTATCCCACACTCCTGAATGTTCTCCTATGTCCAGCATGGAGCATGAAGAGGTGGTATGAGGCTCATGGTCAAGGCCTGCCCCTGTCTCTAAGTTCTTTCGGGGCTAGCTGTGTTTGTAGATGTCTCTGGTAGGATAGTGTGTGTGTGTGTGTGTGTGTGTGTGTGTGTGTGTGTGTGTTAAGAACTGCCATAAGACCTAGACTGTGAGTGTGATGGGAGTTGACAGAGCAGATAAAATGCTAAGTCACCCCATTAGCCTCAGTTTCCCCATCTGTGGGATAAGGTTGTTATCCCATCTATGGGCCATTGGTTGTTTCTCAGATTGCTCAGTGATGGGAATGGCCCTGGAGACTGGTTCAGTTCCCAGTTTGTTCTTGACAGCCTGGACTCTGGTCTGTCCAGCCACCCAGATCTGCCCCAGGAGGTAGGATGGGGTGGGGGGGGGGGGTGAGGGTAGGGGTGGGGTTGTGTGGGCAGGCTGTAATAAAGCATGGTGGTGCATAGTGGAGGTCCTTCCTGGTGCTAAATTCCTGAACATTCTCTGCTTTGTGTTGGGAAAGCATTTGCCATGGCTGGCAGCAGCAAGGAGAATCACTGGGCTGGGAGACAGGGACATTGTTAAGCTCTAATTGGTTGCTGAATAATTTAACCACCCAGTTAGCAGGACCAGAGAGAGGCTATGGAGCAGGAGGGCTCTTGGAGGAGGCTCAGGCTGCCTGGCCTACGCTATTTGCCTGCAGCCCTGGCACCAGTTTATGAAGTCTTCCTACACTGCTTCCCTTGGAGACTCCGTAAAACCAAGGTGGGATGGGGTGGTGGTGCCCCAGATGAGCATCCACAATGGCACCAGCCCTTTTCCCAGTTGGAAAACTGTTGGGCCCTTCAGCAATGCTACTAAGGACACCCTAAACGTACCTTCACTGGGTAGTTTTCAAACATCCTGTGTGTCTACGTTGCCTGGTGTCCTGCTGAACAGGTGTTGGGCCCCAGCACCCTGGTGTCCCATTCAAGAGGGATGAGATGGAGCACAGAAAGAGCACATCCAGCAAGTTCCCAAGGGCTGCTTGCTGTGGCTGGTCCCCTGGAAGGTCCTTGCTACCTCCTCAGCCCTCTGGACTCGGTGCTTAGTCACCACTGCCGGGGCGCATACCGTCTGATGACGGCCATGTACCCACCTACTCCAGTCGACCCTGACTAAGAGGACAAACATGTGGTTCAAAGGTCTGGGGTGGGGCAGGGGGAGGCTAAAGACCAAGAAAGTCAGGCCTAAGGGGCGAGTGCGTGATGTGGGAGTGTGGTGATATTTTATTTGTGCACTCCAATAAAGCTTATCTGGGGATCAGAGGGAAAAGCCAGCCACTATATTAAATATAGAGGTCAGGCAGTGGTAGCACACGCCTTTAATCCTAGCATTTGGGAGGTGGAGATTCATCCGGATCTCTGAGTTCAAGGCCACACTGGGAACAGAGCCAGACCATGGTGGCACACGCCTTTAATCCCAGTGCTAGTTAACCATAGAGGTCTGGAGGTCTGGACAGACAGGCAAGAAGTGATAGAGCTGGGTGGAAAGAGGAAGTGATGAAGCTGGGCAGAGAGAGGAAGTGAGATGGCAGGGCACAGAAAGGATATAGGTGTGAGGTATACAGGAAGTGGCTCTCTCTGGAGGCTGAGGAGTTGGTAAGGTGAGGTTGGCTGTGGCTTTTCCTGTTCCTCTGATCTCTCAGTTTTCACCCCAATATCTGGTTCCGTTTTTTTTAAATTAATAAGACCATTTAGCAATTCGTCTTACATGGGAGGTTTCTAGAAAGTGGGCAGCATGTGAACATGTAAGTCTGTGCAATGCATACAGACCAGCCCTACATAGCACCTCCTGGAGTTGTGCAGTATAGTGCTGCTGCTGGTGGACGGGTAGGGGGCTCCCATACCTGGGTCAGGATAAGAACCCAGGTCCATAAGCCCGGAGCAGGCCTTGCATTTTGAAAAACAGATTTGCATTAGTAGTTCATGACTGACCTGTGTGGTGTGGTTTCAAGGCTGTATGTCAAGGCTTTCCCTATCCCACTCACTCTAACCTTTCTCGCAGACTCTTTCCTTTCAACCCCAGAGTTCTTGGAGGCTTATTTTATATATCAGAGATGCCCAGGAAAGAAAGCGACTTCACTGTACCATCCTGAGTCACCTTGGAGGGGAGTTTCGTGGTAATCTTCTCTAGGGGCCAGTGGACAGTGTGCAGGAGATAGGTAAACACTGATGGACTTGGAGGCGGAGTGGGGAAGGCTGGGTGCAGCAGAGATGGATGGTGCGCTTGGGGCCAGAGAGACAGGGAAGGCAGAGCGGGTCGATGTAGGGAGAGCCCTTCTCTGAGTCCTCAGTGTTGTGGTGGTGTGAGGCCAGGGGCCCATATGCCCAGAGGCACTGAAAGACATCAACAGGCATGGGGACCGAATGTTCAGGGCTGCTGAGGAGCATCGAAAGCCTGGGAGGCTCAGGACAGCACAGCCGGTATAGTTGGCTCCTCTTTATGTGACCTTGAGAGGCATACTGCTCCTCCTCCTAACCAGAGTTGGGGAATGGCATTGTTACTAGACTTTGCCAGAAAGAACAGGAAACTACATGTCTTTCAGATCTAGTTTTAAGTTCATTAGACCTGAAAACTGCGAGAGGAGAGAGATTCGATTCTACTTGCATTTGGGATTAAGGGTCTGAAAAGAAGGTCAGGCAGGTAGGTCCTTTCAGCATGATGAATCAATTATGGTGTCTCCTTATGGTGGATTGAATGAGAATGGCCCCCGTAGGCTCAGATGTTTGAAGGGAACTATTTGAGAAGGATTAGGAGGTCTAGTGTTGTTGGAGTAGGTGTGGCCTTGTTGGAGGAAGTTTGTCACTAGGAGTGAGCTTTAAGGTTTCAAAAGTCCACATCAGGCTCACTCACTCTCTCTCTCTCTCTCTCTGCTTGCTGCCTGTGGATCAGGTTGTAAAGCTCTCAGCTTCTGCTCCAATGCCATGCCTGCCTGCATCCTGCCATGATGATCATTGACTAACCCTCTAAGACTGTAAGCAAGCCCCCAAGTTAAATGCTTCCTTTTATAAGAGTTGCAATTGGTCATGGTGTCTCTTCACAGCAATAGAATAGTAACTCAAATCACGAGTTTTCTCATAGCCACGATGGGGTTTGGGGGCACGTGTGTGAGAACCATGTTTAGCAATAGTGCACAGGTCGCTTCCAGCAGGAAACTCTCAGGAGCAAACTCATCCCTTCTGCTTAAGTTGAGATTGGAATGTCACCTGGAAACACCTGCTGTCTTCACGGGAAAGTCAGAGAATTGTCTGCAGGTGTGAGTGGCACAGCCACACTTCTAGTTTGTCCCAGACAGTGCTTTTGTAGAATGATTTTCCCAGCTGGGGTCAGATCGGTACTATTGGAAATGTCTGCTGCAGCTTTGAAGGTGGAGAGAGAAGCCCAGAAGCCAACAGACCACAGGTAGCTCCTGTCAAGACTTGTTCCTCCTCTGACACCTCCAGCAGGAATGGAGGAGGGAATGTTGTCTAGCTGTGTGTAAAATCTTTCTTTGAGATTGAAACATTCCATCATATAAGAAGTTCCTTAAGCGGGAAAATAACTAACTAAAAAAAAAAAAAAAAAAGCTTCAGGAAGTCCCTGAAAGTGACCAGATCCACTAGGCTCCTCCCTGCCAGAGTACGCAATAGAAGCTGAGAGTCCTTCTCAGACAGAAGGAAGATGAGCTGCCAAGAAAACTGTCAGTTTCTGACTGACAGAAGCAGAAACCAGCAGGGTGTTTAGACCAACTGAGGCACCTGGACAGGACACTCTCCAACCTGTTGAGCTACCCGCAGGCTGTGCAGTGTTCCCAGCTTTGCGAGCTGTCATCCACGCTTGGGGTGGGCTTTGGTGATACAGCTGTCTCAGAGTCATTTCTGCTGTGATGTAACCCCTCAACCATCTTCCTGTCAGCAACCCCAATAGAACTCACTGGGTCACCAAACTGGACTTTAGTGGTATCTGTACTTTTGTCTGTTGATTTCCTGTCTGGAATGAGTAGTTTTGTCACACAACAGCAGCTGACAGCTTGCTTTGGGGTCAGGGAGACACTTTTCAGCTTTTGCCCCAAACCACCCCAAATAATAATAATAATACCACAAACCACCCCCAAACAAACAACAACAAAAACTCCACAATCAACCCACCACCACGTCAAAGCTGTTATCCTACTCAAAGCAATGAAAAAAGCAGTCTAGTTAGGACAGGGTTGTTACACGGGCACCTAAGAGACTGTTGGATTTCAGCGTAGGGCCGTATGGTGCAGGTGTAAGTGCCTTAGGCCAATGGGAGAGGGCATTGTGCTTGTTAGGTACCAACACAATGAAAGAGCCCTGGTGGCTCTGTGGCAATCTTTTCAGTTTCTTCTCTTTAAAACTGACTCCAGGGTGCCAGGACTGTGTGTCCCCACCGTAGCCTCAGCAAGGCCTGACATTCTGAGATGCTTTGTCATCTTGAGCCCTGTGTACTGGACCCCGATCCCCAGCTGAAAAGCCCCGCTGGGCCGCAGATCCTGCCCACGGAGAAGCTTGGCTCTGCTTTGCTTTCCTCCCTCTGCACTGGGCCTGGGCATCGTCACTTCCACATTCTAGGATGTCCTAGCATTTCTGATCAGGGACCCGTGTGACCCACCTCCTCTCTTGAGGGCACCATGGCTTCAGGAGAAGTTTCCTCTACCTGTCTGTCTGTCTGTCTTCTCAGCAAGGTCTCGCCAATGCCGTTAAATGGAAGAGCAAATGAAGCTACCAGTGTTCGCGTAGCCGATGCTAGACAGGGATTGGGAGGCATGGGAGAGACGAAGCCAACAAGGAAGATGGAGCCCTGAGCTCTGTTGTCTTCTAGCTGTCAAGAGAAATCATTTATTTCCACCAGGTCCTTTGTCAGCGCCCATTGTATGCCGGGAAATAGACAAAGGGGAAAACTATTTTCTTTTTGAGTCCTCCCTCACCTGGTTTGCATGGCAGAGATGTGCCACTAAGCCACTTCTCAAGCCTGCCTGCCACCTGATTCCAATGTCACTCCAGGGCTGTCCTCAGAAGTCCCTCCGCTCTCTACACTGGCCTGTGTCTTGGTCGCTTCTCACTGACTCAGGAGGTACCTCTGTACCTGTACCTCTGTCCCATCCTCATGTGTGTGTTGGAGCAGAGGCTTCAGTGGGCATAGCTGGGTGATGCATCTATGTTGTGGCTCCTAGAAGCACGTACCTGAAGGGCTAACCCTGCCAACACCATCTCGAGGTGACATGGAGCAGTGGTTTCATCCAGTGACGGGATTCTTGGGAACAAAGCAGCCAGGCGGCCACACCCATGCCTGCCGAGGAACGGCGCACTTTAGAGGAGAGTGGCAATCAAAAGCACGGGCTTTGGGATGAGCAGATCCTTCCCCGTGCACACTTCCCATAGACAGGCTCTGTGACCTTTGGTTGATTATTCTTTGGAGCATCTGTACGAATAGGATTTGGACCAGGACCTTTGGTGGCCCAGGGATGGGTGTGTCTGGGACTGAATTATAATCTGGGCCTGCCTTCCAGTCTGGCCCAGACATGGACTATGGACTAAATATTCTTCTCCTCCCATGTGGGGTGAGCCGGGGGGGGGGGGGGGGGGGGGGGGAGAGGGCAGGCAGCAAAGCAGAGCTAGGTACAGTCCGGGGGCAGGGTTGTTTTGATGGTTGCTTGAACTTATCCCCCAAGACTCCTGGCTTCTGGTGTTCATCTCTGGCAAAGTTTGTACACTTTTATAGTCCTGGCTCATTTTGGTGCTACTGTGCTTACTCCCAGGCCGGGAAGGCAGGGCTGTGGGCTGGCAGAGGCTGCCAACCCTCATGCCAGCCCTCTTGGTGGGTGGAGGCTTGATCCAGCAGGGCTAGGTCCTTCCAGGCTTCCTGTTCCCTCTCCATCCCTTACTTTCTATCCTCGGCCCTGCTTTTTGCCTTCTTGCTGTCGACCTCATCTTCTCAGTCTCAAAGTGATTTCTCCGTCTTGTCCCCAGAACCTTCCTTTTATGTAGTAGGGGGTGCCTGGCCTTTTCACAGATGCCTCTAGTATTCCGAAAACAGCCTGCACACAGGCTAACTGGAATTCTCATTTCTGCTCCAACCCCTAGGCTCCTTGCTGGCTGTATCACTGGGCAGGAAGTTTGGCTGTCCAGGGATGGGACTGGGCGGGAGTGGGGTGGGGAGTTGTTGACACAGTGATTGGCTGGGGCAGGGAACAGAAGAGGCCACATTAGTGGCAGCTGGCTTGTCTCTGAATGAAAGGAACAGGGACAGAGGGATGGCTGCTTTGGCATCTGCAGAGAGAGGAGGGAGCATGGCTAAGTACTACTCAGCTCAGTGGTCCCGGGTCTGGATAGATGCTGTCTCTGCCTTGGGGCCTCTCAAGGCTTCTTGGGGATACAGGAATGAGAAATCCCCATGGGAAACAAGGCTTCTCTCTCTCCTGTGGGAAGCCACAGGCAAGGGTGGAGTGAAGGTGGGGGTTGGTTTGCGGGAGTTGGGGTGAAAGTCCGTGGTCTCACTCTCTTGTCGGGTCCCCCGGTGATGTCAGCCCCTCTGATGGTCTGTAAATGTGCTCTGGGAAAACCAGCTGGCAATACTAAGGACGTGCCCGTTCAGGCAGAGGGTCAAGGAAGAGGCACCCCACTCGTCTGGAGCGGAGTGCTGGCATCCGCTCTCGTGTAGCACAGAGCCGCAAGCGTCAAGGCAGGGAAGGCTCCCGGGGGGGGGGCGGTGTCAACAGCTGCAGTGCCCTTGCTCAGGCACACCCTCCCCACCCCTGCTCAAGACGCTCGTCCAGCCCGGAGTTGTATATTAAGAACGAGGTGGGCAACTGCTTTAGGCAGTCATGCCCGGACAGGTGCCTGATGGCTGGGGCCCCGACTTCAGCAGAAGGGTAAGAGAGTCTTGGAGACAGTGCCTGCCTGCCGTAGTGAGACGAGACTGGAAGATGCTGAGGGTCTTGGTCCTCTAAGAGCTTTGTAGAACAAGATCTGGAAGGATACACCAGAATGAATTTTACATCACACGTTCTTCCCTACAAAGGGAAGAGAAGCCTGTGTTTAAAAACATACTTCATGCAGTGAGGTTAAAATAAAATACGCTTTCTTACTTGAGGGAATGATGTTTAGTTGTTTCCAAAGGGGGGGGGGGAAACAATCAAAAATCACATTTCTGTCTGTCCCGTTAGCATCAGAGTGAGAAGCAGCATCGAAGACTCAGAGATCACGTCACGCATCACCAGTTCCACAGATGGTGTAGCAGTGCTTCAGAGAGAGGAGGTGACTCGCCCCAAGTTCCACAGCTAGGTGGATGCAGAGCCAGGGTCCTGAGCTTGTCTCACGGCAGCACAAAATGGGTTTGAGGACCATAGCAGCCTGGCTTCAGGCCATTGTGCTTCGTAGCAGGATCAGCCAGACCAGGGCTGGGACCCTCTGCAGCCCCACCAGGGCAGCGCCAGGACCTAGATGGGACCCTAGGGAGCCTGATACATCTGTCCAGTGACAAGTTGAGGAGACTGTGCACCAATGAGGTGTCTGTCAGGGCTGAGTGCGGCTGGGGAACCAGGGAAGCTACACAGGAACCACCTGGGGCAGAGAGTTGAGAGAAGTGCAAACAGCCCAACATGTAACAGAGACGAGAACATCCCCCTCCAGAATGTTCTGTGATTGCTGTTCTAGAGGAGTCTACTTTCAGGTTTGCCTGGAACTATTGTGAAAGGCAGCAAGTAGCTGCGGAACAGACAGCAAAGAGGAAAGTGCCAGGTGCTCCTGTATTCTCACGGGAGCCCCGCTCCCAGACTCTGGGTTTTGCTTTCTGTTTCTTGCCAGAGGGGCCGAGAGGGTTGCAAATCCAGCTTGCCCAGCAGATCTGCCACAGCTTCTCACCCAGTGTCTCTCCACACACTTCCTATTTTTACTCTTAATAACCGCGCTCGAGGTTACCAAGGTCTCCCTGTTGCTATAGTGAGAGGTGATGGCGCCAGCCTTCTAAAACGCTGGACGCTTGGCTCTAAAGGAAAACACAATCCAAGTTGCTGTATTTGGGGGTTTGACTGAGGAGATTTAATGCTCCATTTTCCAGCCTTTGTAACAATGGCAGTTTGTGCTAAAAAAAATAAAATAAAATAAAACCTTGATAACAAAGAATAATGGGCAATTCTGGGGAGTGGGCACCTGAGAATATATAGAAAATAAAATTTAAATTATAGAGATGATAAAACTTCAAGAAAATATAGGAAATGACAAATGCATGAAAACAGACATTGCGAACACCCCCCCCATCCCCCCCCCCCCCCCCACTGACCGCCTCACCATCTTTCATGCCCAGGCCAGTGCTAACAACAGAACAGCCGTTAGTACAGTCACAGTCAGCATGTCGGAAATGTGTTCTGGGTGGCGCCATCCTGTAGAGTTGTTTGTATAGGTCAGGTAATGTAACGTAACTACACAGTACCCTTCTCCTTTTCCTCCCCGGTGTCTCTTGAAGCCACGTGGTCACCACTGAGCCGCCACTGTCTGAATATGCTCCCCCTCTGAGGCAGGTGACTGGACTCCTTCGGTCCCTGCTTCCCCAACACCAGCACAATCCTTGCTAACCAAAATGGTCTCAGACCAGCAGAGTGGCATGGCTGTCCCCCGGGAGATTATTAGAAAGGCACACTCCCGCCTCACCTGGGATCTGCAGGTCAGCACCTGTGTTTGTATTAGGACTCCGAGTCTGAGGATGGTTGAACTCAAGCCTACATCCTGCCGAGCTCCAGGGCGGAAGGCACAGACCAGCTGTGCAAGCTTCTGAGCAGGCAGAGGGGATGAAGAGGAAAGGGGCCAGCCCAGTGGGATGCCCCCCCCCCCCCCAGTGTGGGAGTATAAGGGAATTCTATAAGCCAAATCCATAGAATACGCAAGGTTGACAAGTGGGAGCCAAGATGGCTGCTCAGGGCTCCAGTAATACAAGAGCCCCTGGTTTTTACTTCCATCTTACAGATGCAGTTAAAGCACAGAGAAGTCAACATGATTACTCAGGGTTGCACAGCTCATTGCTGGTAGGGCTGGGACGCAAACCCGATTCCAGAGTCTATACTTTGAACCCCTCTGAGATACGGCCCAGAGCTCCAGCTGGACAGCAGGATGAGGAGGCCAGTTTACACTAACATCAAAGGGAGTCACTTGAGCTTGGTAGTTACTGATAGCCCAAGTCAGGATTCGAACTCAGAATGCCTTTAGGAACCAAACTAAGAGTCTTTCCACCTTGCACACTTCATCAGCAAGGTTGGAAGCTGGTCTGTGCTATCAGAGCAGCCTCTCCTCCAGTACTGACCCCTGATTCCCACCCATCCCCACCCTGCCCCTGCCCCATGCACTCAAAGACAATTTCCGTCATCTTTCATGGTGGGAAGATACAAGGGGCAGATAGCTGTTTTTCAAATCAGGAAGTGACCAAGCAGTAGCTTTACATCAAATCCAACTGCTCCCTTTTCCAGCAAGCCACCTGGCCCAGAGAACTCAGGTCCTCCCTGCTGAGGTCATGCCCTGGATTCATTGCTCCCTGGATGATGCTGGCTTCTTGGTCTCTGGTGGCCTGAGTTACCTGGCCAGCCTGCACCATGATGCTGGTTTCCTAAACCAGTACCAAGTCTGCCTAAAGCTTAGTTAGGCAGGAAGATGCAGCTCACACACGGGCGTAGAACAAAGTGTCTGCTTGCTGATAAAGGTCCAAGCCATGCAGAAGTGTGTCCTGAGACTCCTGAGACAGGCAGCCTTCCTCTGGGACTTTCCCTGTCCCGCTTCCCAAGGGAAGTCACTTAGCAGAGCCCTCTCCGATGGCGCCTTCATTTTCCTGCCAGCCATTGGGCTGCGCAGGATTCCTGCCACAGCAAGGCTATTTTTAACAAGCATCCTAGGCTTTGGGGGTTTGAGGAGAGGGGTAGCAAAAAGATTCCATTTGTATATTTTTAATCCATGCACATTTGAGAAGGCAGTGGCATTCTCATCCCTGCTGCAAGGGTTGTGGGTAATTGATCAGGCGCTGAGCGCTGGGTAATCCTTTTTCTTCCAGTAACAAGGCTGCAGGGTTTCCACGGGTTGGGGCCATGCTTCCCATCGCCTAGTTGTCTCCTGATCCCACTGCCCCAGCTCTCTCTCTCTCAAACCGCCGCCTGCAGAATCCTGGCAGGGTCTCCTGGGCCAAGGAGGTCTGGGAACCTGACTCTTGGTGCCAGACTCATATTTAGAAATGTCTCCAGCCAGACTTTGGCGTCTGTCCCACATGGGCCCAGGGCAGGGGGTGCACTCACTCACTCACATGTGCTGTCTACAAGCACATTCTGAGTAGGCAGTTCTCTATATGAATATAAACACGGCCCCTTTGTGTGGAGGAGCTGTGGGAACCTGTGCCCCTTGGGTTCAGAGGGTTGTGTGCTGGTGGACAGTGAACCACAGGGAGCAGGAGGGAAATTATCACAAGGCTTGGGCTGGGCAAATGGCGGCGGCAAGAAAGGAGATCCGGCTCCTGGTCCACCATCTACCCATTTTCTGCACCCCTTCCCCAGGTACCTAGGGCATCCCCCTGTCTCAGAGGAGCTTTCTGACTTTCAGTGGGCCAGACTGTGCCCCCTGTCTTGCCTTTTACTCCGACAGCCCTAATCTGTGGGACAAGACTGAGGCCACGTGCAGTGCGCCAGGCCTGTTCTTCCTCTCTGTGAGGGGTTGGGCCCTCAGTCTCTCAGATGGCATCGGTGAAAAGTGGCCAGGGGAGCTTATCATCCCCAAGGCACTTCCTGTGCTCCCCCAAAAGCCTTCCTTCCTGAAGAGCCTTCTGCTTTTCATGTCAGAGCATGGTGATGGGTGATGTTGACTTACTGACTGGACTTTACACAGTGGCCCTCGCAGGGGACGGACACCGCGTCTCAGTCCGGGGAGCACTCTCTTTTCGGACAGTTCCTTTCGGGGAAGGCATGCTGGTGCACTCGCTTGTGTCTCCACTGTTTAATGAGCACCTACAGGGGCAAGCTCTGCGCCTGCTGAGGGGTGGGGGTGGGGGTGGGGGTGGCCATGATATCCGAGAGGTGCGGCAGTGGGAGATGGGGTAGGGGACTTTCTTCTCTCAAGATCCATCACAGCGCCCCGCCCCTCTGCAGCTCTGTGCTGGGACCACTGGGCTTTGCTCTTCAAATTCTTGCTGGACAAGAGGTTGCTTTCCCGTAGCCCCATTTTCTGAGAGAATCTAAACACATCAAGGAGATTTCTGCCTAGCGCCTCCTACTGCCCCCTCCTCTCATCGCAGGCAAGAGCTCGGGAAAGGGTCGGGGAGACAGAGGAGACCTGGTAAATGTGCCACTACCGAATAATGGTGATGGAACAAAAAGGAAGCTCAGCCTCTGCTCCAAGCAAACCCCAGATTCAGATGAAGGGCAATGTAGGATGGTAGCTCTGTGTGGCTCAGGATTGGCTTCTCCTTTTACAGGACCGATCTTAGGGTCAGAGGAAGTGGGGAGGCTGCTTCAAAGCCAGTGATAGACCTCCGAGGCCAGAGGATGGTGAGATCTGGAGCCAAGCACGAGGCTGCCCTAGGTATCTCTCGCCCTTGGGAAAATTGCCTTTTCATATGGTTGGGGGTGGACATTGCAATTTTTCTTTGAGGGTTAATTGTTTGGCTGACAGCACAGATAATTAGGAATGAGAATCCTGGAGAGAGGGTGACAGCACCATCTGCTGTGAATATGTTTCAGCCCCACCCCACAGGAGGGCCAGGACGTGCTGTTCCTGCGCACACACACACACACACACACACACACACACACACACACACACAGCAAAGATGTGGCTGCTCTGCCGTTTGCTGTCAGTCCAGCACCAGATGATCCGGGTGACTGTGTCACCAGTGGGCCAGGACAGTGACCTTCCCCCACTGCACCTGTGCACACAGTGGGGCTCATTTAGCAAGTAGCACTAATACCAGGGGCCGATTTTTGGTTCCTTCCTGTGCTCTAATGTGTTGTGCCTGGTCCTCTGCTGGCTGGAGGCAGGCATGCGGGGCTGCACAAGCTACATGGAGGCGTTGTTGTTTGGGGTTACATCTTCCTGTCTCAGTCAGGATCTGCTACCTGCCCTGGCTGGCTAGCCTTGGGCCTGTGCTGTTTGCTCCAGAGTCAGGCTAGCCCTGGCTGTCATGGCCAGTAGAGCTGCTTTAGAATCAAGCTGAGAAGCCGTTGTCCAGAGTAGGAGCCCTTCCTTCACATGGGCAGAATCCTGTGGGGTTATCCTTCTCCTTTTCAGTTCTCATGAATAGATCACATATGTAGGAGAGCATGTGGGTGTTAACATGCCTTCAAAGGGAATAATAGTATCCATCTTGCCTCCCAAAGCGGCTCTATGTCCACCATGCTGCTTGCTGCTTTTGAAGAAGGTCCTCAGGTGCAGAGCTTTCGGGAGGTAGCTGGAGGTTGGTAGTTACGTAGCACTTAGTCACGGCCAGTTCTTTTTGGGCCTGAGATGCTCCTGTTGCCTCAGTATCTCTCCAGCTCACTTTTCCTACTTCACCCTCACTCCTCTCTCTTTTTACTCTTCTTCTTAGACTTTCCTTTGGAGAAGAGACCAAAGGCACGGCTGTCTTATCTACTCCCTAACAAGACGAGTGGCCTCTGGCTTCCCTCCCACTCAGCCCTCATCCTCTGCGGATAACTTGACACTTAGATGAAATTAACCTAGCACAGGGATGATAAATGATAAATAAGAGTTGGAAATGCCGGCCCTGACCTTCTCCAACTTACTGTGTGATGTTGGGCAATCATCTTGACCTCTCTGCGCTTCTGTTGCCTCATCTTTGAAATAACTCTTCACAGAACGACTGCAAAACAGGATGCAAAAGCAATCTCTAGGGTGCAGTTGCTACATTCGTGGGATGTAAGTCACTGTCATCATCCTGCTCCAATAGTCCACGTAGGCCGGAGGGAAGACGTGTGTGTACTTGTGTGTACTTTGGTTCCTTTGCTACCTGCTTCCTGTGCCTGGCGCTTCCTCTTCCGGAAGTGTCGGTCACCTGGGCTGCTGTTCTCCACTCACAGCCCCTTCTCAGCAGCTGGTCCACTGAGGCTGAGAGGACCCTGCGTGGATCTCAGCCATGTGGGCAGCAAGCTGGAGTCCAGGCCTCATGAATGGGGCAGGGCTGCAGCCATTGTGGTCCCGGTGTCCAGAGCAGGTGGCGCAGCTGCAACTAGAGTCCTTCTGACTCCTTGCAGAATATAACCCGTAGCCTTGGCCCTGAAATGTCAGGACTCAGTGGGACCCATCTCAGTGGCTTCGTCCCTTGTGCTGGGGGGGGGGGGTTGGTAGGTGGGGTGTCTCTCGTTCCTTGTCTCGTCCTTTGAGTTAAAGGGCTGGAAAGATATTCATCATGGGTCACAGGTAGGGTGGTCTTCCTGGAACTCCCAGCCTCCAGCAGCCCAAAGCCTTGCCCCAGGATTTGGCAAGTAGAGAAATGTCCTGTTCTCTGCCTCTCCCATTGGCAGAGTGAGAGTGTCCATTTCCTTCCTCTCCCAGAACACTGGGACAGCTCAGGAGTCCGGTTGGGGCTCTGAATTGAAGCCTGAATGACAGCTAGCATGTGGATACCTGATTGAAAAGGTCTTTTTAAATGGATAGAATGAAGTATGCAGAGGTAAGAAAGAAATCAGGAATGATGGATGCGTATATGCGTGTGTGTGTGTGTGTGTGTGTGTGTGTGTGTGTGTGTGTGTGTACATGTATGCTTCATGTGCTGAGCACTG